>JAGDQP010008895.1:46562-61193 GCA_022664845.1 Lepisma saccharinum | reverse complement strand
GTCGTGGCGTTGAAGCAGCATTTCACAAGTGACTTTGCGATTTTCCATTTGACGTTCATTCAAATCGTGTGGGACCCATTTACTCAGTTTATTGATCTTCCCCATTGCTCGTAAACGTCTGCTGATTGTTTCTTGTGACACATTTAATGCTTTTGCCAATTGCTGTTGAGTTTGAGTTGGGTCATCCTCCAATAACACCTGCAATTGCTCGTGTTCGCACATTTTTGGTCTACCAGAGTGCACACTGTATTTCACATTGAAATCACCACTTTTAAATTGTCGAAACCATATCTCGCATGTTCTAATCGATGGAGAGTGTTCACCATATGTTTCTACCAGCACACGATGACTTTCAACAGCCTTTTTCTTTTGATTAAATAAGAAAAGCAATGCGTGCCGCAAATGTTCTTTTTCAGGCACAAACTTCGACATGATCACTGAACGATAAAACAAAGACGCTAGTGTTTGGCGGACTCAACTTATGTGTGTTTGTAGTTTAACGTCAGACGAACAAAATGGCGTATGTGTCAAATGAATACGCTGTGTACTTTTCGCTGGCGCCATCTCTTAGGTAAACCGGAAACTACTTATGCATACACCTGGTAGGTCACGTATAGTTAGATGAGATCAGATATTTGAACATAGGATCGGACAATGGGAGAAGTATCTAATGTCCATTCAATAATTCTTTTCTTATGCATCATGTTTACAATGGCACTTAAACATAGAATTATATAAGGATAGAATTACGATGTTCATCAAAAGTTGACCATTTTTACAACAGTGATTTCTGTGCAAAATATTTGGTTCGCATTAAAGAACATTAGGTTAATTTGCTCTGAGTTAATATACTTAGGTTAGAATGGAATTTATTTTAAGGCCTTTAGGCAACTATGACTCAGGCCGTATGGATGATAATGGGATGAATTGGTGGAATGAAGAATGTGGGAGGAAACGGGGGCACGCCGAGAAAACCCACGCACACGGTGTTTGTCCACCACAAAGCCCACATGGCATGAGCCGGGATAGATCCGACGACCCATAGCACCAGAGGTGAGCGCTCTACCAACTGAGCCATTTTTTTTTTTTTTTAATCTCGTTTATTTAACTTTCATAGTACATTGCGTTTATTTATACGATTGGGACCATTTATTTTTCGTTTATTTTTCTTAACCTACTTATGGACAACACAGTTAAAATTACATCCATGCCCGAGGCGGGATTCGAACCCGCGATCCTGGAGTCGCTAGACTACCACACTAGCCCGCACGACCACCTGGATCGGCGAGCCACCGTGGCCCCCTAGAATAGGTTAGCTTCATTCAATAATTATATATTATTCCCGGTCACGTTAATGTCAAAATATTAAGTTACCGCATGGAGAAGGTTAGAGTATGGATTGGTTTAAGAAAATTTAGTATCAAGGCACTTGATTCAAGAATAGTTTGTTTGAGTATGGTAAGTACATTAATGTGTACGTACCTTTGCGGTATGGCAATGAGATCAATAATGACCTCCTATTACAAGAGTAATCAACCGTACTCTTCAGGAAATCCCTAAATATTCTTTTTTTAAATTTTCATTTTAAAAAAATCTGCGAAACTACGTACATTGTTGTGCCTTTTAACCAGACAACGACACGGAACAATAGGTACCCTGTTGTGTAAAACTACTAAATATCCTAATTTAGTGTTTTCTAGAAAATAAATAAAATCTTAATACAAAGAAGCAGGGCGTTTCCTGACATCTAAAAGAAGTACCGGGACTCCGCTCTGGCTCAACTACTGTAAACACCCCTGGGTAGTTTCCTTCAGGTGAGACTAATTTCATACAAAAAAGCGTAGCTTCTTCGAATAATTTCACATTAATGTTGAAAAATTGATTATGGGGTGCAGAATGTTAGGATAGTTTCATCCTAAAATTATAATGCTTTCGGGAACAGTTTTACATTAATCTCGAAAGATTACATTTCGTGTAAAGAAGGTTAGGTTAGTTAAAATTATGTTAGTTTCCTTCATATTTAGGTAAAGTTAGGGTAGGTCAACTTTAGTCCAACCGCACGGCAGTCATCTTCGTGCAGGTGACCTAGTTGCTCGACACTTGTTTCTCGTTCATGATGCTACCAGTAGGGATGTAATGCTAAATTTTTAGGTGAGTATACGCTTCACTCATTGTAACGAAACCTCCCGCTTACTATCCCTTATACCTGCGTATTTTATATAGGTGGGTATACGGTGACTTCTAAATAATTGAGGTGGGTATACGCCGTATACCTGCATTTAGCCTCCATTGCATCACTGGCTACCAGTGTTTACACGGTAAGATGGTTAGTAGATTTCCCATATGAACTAATGATTGAACAGCCACTTAAAACGTTGCTGCAGCACTGAAGGACTAAGTGAAAGGAAAACAGCCATCAAATAGCTTGTTTGAAATGAAAATATTTGGAAGTGTTCAATCACTGGAATATGTTCATTTATTGGTGCAGTTACCCTATGTTAAGAACTAAACGTGTCACTCTGGGAGGCATAAAGCGATGAAAACAATTGTTGTCTGTATATATGGAATGAATAATCGGAATATGGGCATTATCTACGCTCCTTACAAACTATGATCCGTCATTTTGGGCTGTCACTTTCCTCGGAGCAGGATTTCAGATTCGATTCCAAACAAATCGAGACAAAAATCACTACTTCGAGGAAAGAGGCTGTTCAATATAAAGTATGGGGGGGGGGGGGGGAATTTTCTTTTTACAGTACAACTGATTGTAGTTTTCAAACTCAAACTCTGATTGCTCTGCAAAAATAATCACACGATGATTCTATTCTATACTCTCACTCGGCTCGTCGAAAAGAAATCAATTTAGGTAGTCCTTTATCTAGTAATATGCGTAGTAATAATAATGCGAAAACAGTATAACCTTACTCTAACCATAGACTAAAATATAGAATAATCTCTTTTGCCTATTTTCGTCTGCGATAAGGAGTACGTGGTTTTGAATCCTGCCGCTAGGTGACCCGCGACTACTTTCATTCGCTGTTTTTTTAGTAGTAGTTAGCAGAGACACCAAACGGCAGGGTTCAAAATCACGTGCTCTTAAGCAAATTAATAATAATAATTTTAGCGGAAACGAAAATAAATAAGCGGTATAAGTCTATATTATTAATTAGTCTATGCATTAACTCACCTCTCAGGCTTGGCCTAATGTGTGTACAATTACAAGAAACCTTTGTTGTTGTTTTTTTTTTTCAGAAAACATAAGTTAATAATTAATATGAACGTTTAGAAAATATACTATGAAATATAAAAACATAGAAAACATGTCCCCTACTTGGGATAAACAGTGTTTCCCGCAAAGGAAGGGCCAATTATCGACTGGATCATGTTAGTAGCTGACAAATAGCAATGTTGAAGTGCATGCACTACGTAACAACGCTACTAGATGTTAGTGGTAACATTTCTACCGTAAAAGGAAAACTACGATTGGGGGAGTTTCCAAAGAGCATCCACCAGGTACCCTGAAATTAACTGTGCAAAATGTTGCCATTCCAAGGTCTTACCAACTCGTTCACTGTGGTAAACGGATTGTTATAACCTGTGGTTGCTACAATCACTATCGTTCCTAACGTTCACGTAAACGAGTGGCTCGTAGATAAAAGGAAACGTCAAATTTTGCTATCTATATTTGTGCCTAGGAGTTCCTAAAGTAAAATTTGCACTTAAAACAAATATAGTGAAGCGTGGAGCTTACCTTTACTACTAAGTACAATCGCATTACAAGTGGACTCAATTATTCTCCTCCAGCGTTGGCTCCTAAGCTCCATAATTGGTAGGATAGTGGTGTTCCTCATCCCATAATTATATTTTCATTATCCATTTAGAAATTGCTTCTTACAGAATTGTGCTTCTACTGGGTTATGGTAGAAATGAATTGTCTCCTGCTGCTATATTCAAAATTCCGGGTACACTAACTTTTGGCAAGATCTAAGTTTTAATCTATTTTTGACTGAATGTCAAATCATCTAGAATGTAAAACATTTCCTGCGTGAATAACATAGTTTGTGTGATGAAACTCATTTCTGATGTATTTCAACCACATTTTGCTTAAGTAGAAAATCTGCGTCGGTTTCATACGCTGCATTTACACCGGTACGAGCCACCTTTTAACACTTCCCCTTTGTAGTAATAACTTTCGTTTGTAAAATTTTACTTTAATTTGCTAGAAGCTGCAAATATACAGTAGTTCTGTTTCAATTGTGCACATGTTTCTAGAATTTAAAACGGGCGGCTTCTCAATTTAGTTACTTATACCAAACAAGAGAACGTTATGAGGCGATACTTGATACAGTGTTGCTAACAATAATTACTTGATAAAAGCTAAACAGCACTATAAAAGTAGTTAAAATTCTATCTTACCAATGCTAGAATCAGGAGTGTTTGTTGCTAGAACATGCACAGAAGTTACCGAAATCCCTATACACACTACAGGAAAGTGAGAATCTTTGGCACCTAAATAAGTATTCAAAATAACTAGTCCTAGATACAAAGTTGCTGAATTGGTAACTCTGTCTCGGTAGTGTACGCTCCCGCCTCCTAGCGTCTGTCCAGAGCAAAAACCAACTTTCCAATACAAGCGCGCCGGGCCTGCTCCCTCCTTTCTTCTTTAGCGTTACTCTTATACACGCCCACGCATAGGCCAACCAAAATGGATCTAAAAGGCGTATTTAGATCCATGACCAACCAATAAGACGCAAGTTCATCCCAACTCACCAGGCAAAATAATCGAAAACTGGACTCAAGTTGACCCAGCTTAATTGTATTGGGCCATTCAATCCGTCTCCCGTGTCTAGATCCATGTTAGAATAAGAAGGATATGGTGTAAGCTATTTCTACTGCAAAACCATCGAGCTCTACGTAAACTATACTGGAGTAACTACTTAGTGTTGAAAGATAGACGCCAGAGCAAATATTTAAATTCGTTTGTCCACTTCCAGTCTAATCCAATGTGGACCAAATTTTCAGTTCTAGCTTAGTTTTATACCCTTGATATCGCTGTGTGGCCCGTTTTTTGATTCAAGTCTTAAGTCCTGAGTTATTCATGTAAGAGTATACCGCACTCTGCATACAATATAAAATATTGCAAATAATATTTACGTTTTTTGCAAGAATTAAGACATAAATACAAAAATGGGCCACACAGCGATACCAAGCGTAAAAAACTGAGTTAGAATCGAAAATTTTGTCCACATTGGTTTAGACTGGAAGTGGACAAACGAGATTAAGTTTCCTTCCCGCTCCCTAGCTTCACATATTCATGAAATTTTCAATGGCTGCAGTCAGTCCAGTATCGTATTAATGGAGGTCGCTGTGCAAAACAAGATTATAGCCAAGAAACAATTGAATGCACTTGGTGAGTCATGGTAACCTGTGTTTATCCACCTTATTTGTCGGCCTTATCCAATGACCTCTATCTAAAAGCGATACTGGACTGACTGCTGCCATTCAAATTTCATGAATATATAGAGCCAGGGAGCGTACACTAAAAAGTTGTCACTCCAGTATTATGTAGAGCTTGAAGGCCTTATCTATGTGAAATTTTCATATGTAAAATACTTTTTAGCAGTATTTATTTTTAACTAAATAAAATAATGGCGAGTTGTATAGAATAGATTTTAGCGACTGATTGCGAAAATAACAGAAACAAAACCCAGGACGAAATCAACTTCCACAGGTGAGAAACACCGCTTTGCTTTTAGGGTAAACCTAGTTGCGCAATAAAAATTAATTAGTTTGTCTCACCAGCGAGCTGTAGTAAATGAGTCAGGGCTTTGACGTTTAATTTTTGAACGAAATGGTATTATTTTAGCTTACGTCGGGCGTGATTTTTTCGAAAGAAATGTCACGGGTTCATGAATGGCAATGCTACGTCATAGTGACATGTTTATTTCCATATTACCGTTGATGATGTGCTACAAAAATCACGGACAGTATGTCGAACGAGTGATAAGAACGAACGAAGACGGGTTAGAAAAATCCAGGCTAGGTTTTTTCATTGTATGTAATGCGCATCACCTGTGACTGCTCCATTTCTGGTTCCAAGTGGTAAGCCAGACGCATATTAAAGAGAAGCCGAAGAAATAATTAAAACAAGGCAAAAAGTGTTGGTAAGCAACAGATAAACATGGTGAAACCTAAATAAGAGAAAACTATCATGTATGGTATACATGGATTGTACATATTTCAAGTTGGTTATCGCTATGAGACGCAACGAATATGGTATAGTTTAATAGTAAGGGAAAAGGGAACAGATACAAATTAACGCGTACACAGTTTCAATTCACTGCTTCAAGTAAAGGTGACAAAATCTGTGACAAGTTATATCACAGATTTAAATCACCGATACTTGCAGCAGGAGAACTGGAACTATTGAAAACCACTAATCCTTAAAGAGAAGTTGAAAACCGAATAATCACAATACCATTGGTAATTTGAATGATCGGCTGCTCTTTGGACACTCCCCCTGAATCGTTCAAAACGTTGAAGTTTTGTTAGGTTAATTAAGGGTGGGTTAGCTTATTATATTAGTTAGTTTAAGCCATCTTTAACTAGGACTAACGACTTTAATCCTTCGAAATCAGATCCGAAATACTGTACTGAACATGGTGATTTCTCGTCCGGGGAAGCATCCAAAGAACATTCAAATGACGCACAAGCAGTTTAAAAGTACTCTAATATAATCCAACGTAAAACTAACGTATTAGTAAATTATACAAAATTTAATAAAGTTGGATTTATATTAAATCAGTTAAGACAATTATGTAAATCGTTGAAACTATTTAATACTGATGAAATAAGGTAATAAAAATTAACATACCTTTTAACATAATAACCACTAGGGGGATGCATGAATAAGAAATAGCAGTATTTGGAAGCACGATCACTGTAAGTATTTAAATGAATTAAATCAAGTCAGATACTGTTGATAGAGATCACTTATGTTCATCCGCTATTCGATTATATGAAGTACATTTTAATCTCGTAGGGTAGGATGAGAACTGTCTTAAGATTTAAGTGACTTCGAGAACTATGAATTTATCTTTTTTTCGTGGAACTCAATTTCACACTGATAACCCGTCTTATTGAGAGAGAATAATTTCCCAACATATCTTCTTTACTTGTACCGAAAATAACATACTAATATAACCTATTTAGCTTTCTTTAATATGAAAGTTATTTACGAACAGAATAGTTAACTTGAACCAACCTTTTATTAACTAACACGTATCAGTATAATATGTTATGAAATCAACAGATTTGTGAAGCAGTAAGAGATTAGGTTAAGGAAAGAAACACTCGGTGCAAGCTAAAATAATTCTTCAATTTACAGTATGTAGATAGCAGACTAAATATACCGTAAAAGAATGTAGCAAAAATATGCTTTCTGTGGATCTTTGAACATGGTGGACTTAAGATGCTTCCCCGAATGTCATAATGACGATATAATAGCGAAAGCGTAATCTAGTCTAACGATACATTAATTTTAATATATAGTATCAATACGTATTTAACTAAGCTTAGCACTAATTTTACGTAACGCACTGCCTATAGCCCTAAAAATATCTGAATCCAGGACTGTAGACGAATGAAATTGGTGACATATAAGAATTACCCTCATATGTACAAGTATATTACAAATACAGAGTCCGCCAGAAAAATGTATACATTGTTTACGACAAAAAAACTATATTTCAGATTCCGTAATTACATGTAATTAGTGTTCACACATCTGTTACAAACCTTGAGGTAAGCATATGTTTACAGTACATGTTCAAAATGTTGGCCGTTAATGGACAAACACCGAACACCACGACGAGCTGTCGCTGCAGTTACAGCGGTCAATGTATCAATGGAGACAAATGGACATGCCTCTGTAATCTGCTGGCGAAGTTCCTCGAGCGTGCGCGGCTTACGTTGATACACTTTATCTTTCACAGTTCTCCACAAGAAGAAGTCCATCGGGGTAAGATCTGGTGAACGGTGGGGGGGGGGGGGAACTCAATGGGCCCTCTTCGACCAATCCAATGTCCCGGCAGATTGTCATCGAGAAAGGCTCGTACTTCTCGGTGGTAGTGGGGTGGGGTCCCGTCCTGTTGGAAGAAGACCTCATCGTCTCCATACAGTGCACGTATACCTGGTAGAATTAATGTACGTAGCATTTGCAGGTACGCTTCTCCAGTGGCACTATCATCAAAGAAGAAGGGTCCTATCAAGCCCCGAAAGTCCACACCAGACAGTAACCCCTGGTAGACTGACTGCCTTATCAACATGGACGTGCGGATTTTCCGGTGCCCAGTAAACACAGTTATGTCGATTGACTGTTCCATTGAGTTTACACTGGGCCTCATCAGACCACAAAATCTTCGTCACAAACTGCTCATCGTTTGTTACCATTTGCTGATACCATTCACAAAATTGCATTCGACGATCGGGATCGTCATCATTAATGGCATCGCGGAATGTATCATTTCCACTTAGCCTTTTTCAAAATTTGTTGTACATTTGTAGCACTAACCCGATCTTCCCGGCGTTGTTCCCGATCTTCCTTTGTGTAGATTGCAAATCGTTCCATGCGCCTAAACTTGTCAACAAAGCGTTTGATTGTTAGGCGGGTCGGTGGTTCAGTACCAAACTTGGCTCTCCACTGACGCTGCACTTCTATGGCATTTTCAACCTTAATAAAACACTTCAAAACGTACTTACGCTGCTCAAACGTCAGGCGTGCTCCTGCCATGTTTTTATCTCTGAAATAAGAAAGAGTCACTAACCCTGCTGAAAGTAATGACATCTGTGGAGTGAACACATGTACTACAAAAATTGACAATGCCGACATCTGTTGGGCTATAACCCATACTACAACATACGTAACTTTCATAACAATTGCCAGTACAAGTATCCTGATACAGGATGCCAAAGAGTGTATACATTTTTCTAGCGGACTCTGTATACAAGTATAATTACCCTTATATTACAAAAAAATGTGTGCCAGTTTCTTTTAGCCATCCCAATACTCAATACCCAAGGAAAATAACCTGATGTGAAAAAATTTGTTATGTCGTAAGTGAACGTCTTTAACAATGTTCTATACTAGTTTGTAACATATCAAACTAAGTACTTTGATTTATGTGCCAACATTCTTTTGGCATGCCGATAATCAATAGCGCAGTTTTGAAAGTATTTTGAACAATCTAATGGTGGAAAATCTTTAGTTTTATATTCTTAGATATACTGATCCTATTGTATAAAGTCATGCTTACCTTTATTACACGCAATCAAACCCATGAGAATAAACTATTTTAGCATTTCTTCGTTATAATGTTAAAAAAATATATTTCATGTGTGTTAATACAGTACGTATAATGTGTACTAAAAGTCAGTATCCATTTGTATACGAAAAAAAAGGTAGCCTCTGTCAGATGGCTTGAGTGAGCAGGATTCGAACCTTCGCTGCCTGCCAGCTGGATCTGCAGTGAGCGAACTATGACACCAGACTACGACAGGAGTTCTCTTACTCTTGCGTTTCCTTTCAA
Organism: Lepisma saccharinum; assembly: GCA_022664845.1. Taxonomy (NCBI): domain Eukaryota; kingdom Metazoa; phylum Arthropoda; class Insecta; order Zygentoma; family Lepismatidae; genus Lepisma; species Lepisma saccharinum. Next base: position 51,606 of record JAGDQP010008895.1, on the reverse strand, counting down.
GCAGTTATATATATCTGTATTCTGCCTCGGATACAAACCTGAGGGTAGTTAGATCCCATGTTAATAGCTCGCGTCTTTGAAACCTGCATACAGGATAAGGATGAAAATTATAATTAAATCATTCAGTTATGACTGTGGTAATGAAAAGGGACAAATATGCATAATGAGAAAAGTTGTACTCTTTTAAATAAAATGTAACTTATTATGGAATCTTAGCTGTTAGTCTATCGATACATTGTTTCCTTGTAAGTCATAGTTTCGTTTCGCTTAAACAAAATTCAAATTTACTATGATCTATGATGATATGGGAGCATGTCTAAATAATCTGGTTTCGACGAAAGCGAAGGAAGATAAGATTAGACAAGTTTATAGCAACTTGTAGTAGAATTGATATATGGCTTTATAACGGCTATAAATGAAGGGCATGGAGCAATATAGTACTACGCCACATTTTTATGATTTTAAGAAAAATGAGAATGTTTCAGGAGAAGAGGATACAAATGCTTCTTCACTAGAACATAGGTAACTTTTAATATCACTTCTACAGGGTGTTTCAGGAGGAAAGGCAAATATTCTGGGAGGTGATTGTACAAGACTAGTACAGCAAAAAGTTCATATAAACATGTATGTTTTAAGAATTCATCTCAGACATATACTTTCATAAAGATTTTGCTAGGGTGACAAGTGATATCGGTGTCTTAAGCACTAACACTAAAGAAAATCACAGCAACAGTGAAAGAATATGTTACAGGACACTGTAGGTCACCGCATGTATGCACAGGTTTCAGAACAGGTGCTCGGAAATGTCTTATTAGTCTCCAAACCCTTGCGCGCCTCACTAGCAATGATTGGGTATATTTGCGCAGTGCTTCCGTGTTAAGATGAAGTTTGTTCGCTGCAGCCGTTATGCGAGCCCGAAGGTTCCCTTGTGTGTTTATCGTACGTTCGGACACATTACTTTTTAGTCATCCCCACACACCATAGTCTGGGGATCTAGGAGGCCATTGAAAGAAGCCAAAGCGTCCTATCCACCAGCTCGGGTATTCTGTTAAGCAAGCGAGTCACATTGCAAGCCAAGTAATACGGTGCTCCATTCATATTATATCACATACGCTGGCGGGTGGCAACAAGAATGTCCTTCCAGAAACCTAGCCATTGTTCCCAGTCATTGCTAGTGAGGGCCCTCAAGTGTATGAAGACATTTTCAAGCACTTGCCCTCAAACATGTGCATACGGCGTTGACCTACAGCGTCCTGTAACATGTTCTTTCACTTTTGCTGTGATTTTATCTAGTGCTAGTACTTCAGACAGCGATATCTCTTGTCACACGTGCAAAATCATTATAAGCCTACATGTGTATAAATATATCTCTGAAATGAAGTCTTAAAACATATATGTTTATTGCTGTGCTAGTCCTGCACAATCACCTCGCAGAATAATTACTTTTCCTTCTAAAACACCCTTTTTCTCGCACTGTTTCTCTGCGTACTTGTTACTGAGCCGCCGTAGCTGTGCTGGGAATTTGTGTAGTCTTTAGGAGGTCGTGGGTTCAGTTCCAGCGGTCAACCTTCCTGACAGGTTTTCCAGGATTTTTCCCCTGTCACACTAGACAAATGTCGGTATGTTGCCTTCAACTTAGGCCCTTGCCGACATCTTCCCATATCCTTTCCCCTCCCCTATCCTGGACTGAGCTTGAGATGACTAAAGGTTACAAATATTTTTTTTTTAAATCTGCCTACTTGTGCGGGAATCCGAGATGATGCTTCAGAATGTGGCATTGGACTTCCTTGCTGAAAATATTCCATGGAATGAATGATTGGGGCCAAGAAGGAACTTTAGAGCATATGCCGGCAATGCCGCCATTTATGAAGATATTTCGAAACCTGTAGCGGCAGTCAATATTGCGACGTATGAGCATGTTGCAATAACCATTAACTCGTTTTGCACCAAAGTGTGACATAGAACTATCTTTCCTCATTCACATCAAATATAAACGTAAATGTGAAAATCAATTTTTGTAATTTGAAATATTTTGTATATTTTTGTTGCTAATAAGCTCACATTTTATATTATAGGATACGAAAAAGAAATGAATTCACGAGGCTTGGATCAAAACTATTGGTCTTAAAAACTGTAATCCAAGTGCACAGTGACTATCTTCTCAACATTTCCGAGAGGAAGATATTGATAAAATATCATGTGTTCGATTACGAAATAATGTCGTGGCATCTATATTTCCTGGATTTCTTGAGCATGGAGGAAATGTGAACAATTTCTTCATAAATAAATAGTTACATGCGTGGTTTTAGTTACACCGGAACTTTTGCACGTAGTACCCAATAGAATAATATTTGGAAATTCTGATACAGTAAGATCGTGACTGAATTGCAGCGATCTGAGGAGCTGTTTCGAACATGTTAATGTGCATTAGTGAGCTTTTTTTATAAAAATATTTAAGGCCTTTCGACAACTTTTCTTAGGCCGTTGTTTTAGTGCGGAAGTAAACACAGAATACAGGAATGACCTTGAGAGTTTTTATTTCTATTTATGTAATAGAATACAAAATGGAATGGAATGTACTTAGGTTTAATTTAATCACAAATTGATTGTTCAAAATCTGTGATAATAGAAATAGAAATTTGAAAATTAAAAATACGTTACGTTTAAATAAGATTATTTCTATGTATCACCTATAGTGTTGTATTACCCTTGCTAAAGTACGTTTAGTAGGAACAGATTTTATTGGAATTTTGAATTCAATGAAACATTGTGGTAAGTGACGTACATTTTTGTTGATAGGGTTTGAAATAAAATATACTTAATTGAAAACTCTACTGAATGTAAATATAATCCTTCGCAGTCAGAGTCAATTGAAACTCATGCTAGTGCTACTCTTCCGAGTCCGGGAACGTCCCACAATGCTGGTAAGTATTTTACAAAGTCATTTTTTTTTCGTTAGTTTTGTCTTTTGATAATAGTTGAGAGTTTGTGCGGGAGATGATTACCGTATGTACATGTAGTTATGTTTGAAAAGGAGGGTGACTTTATCTTTGGCCTAGGCCCGTCTCAAAACCGGGAGATGACGTCCCCCAACGCAAGAAATCGCAGGAAAGGGATGGGAAAGGTATCGACTAGAGCCTTATTCAAGGTACCATTCCGACATTTGCCTGGTGAAACTGAGGTAAACTCTGGGAAAACGTCAGTCAGGATGGGCAGCACCGGGGTTTGAACAAAGAACCTTGATAATATCAATCTAGCGCTCTACCAACTGAGCTGCGGAGGTTCGTGAATATTGTTCGTCAATAGGTAGGCAGCTTGGGTGCGGAGGGGGGTCTGGTCCCGCAAACGAGACAAAAGAAATCAGGTCCGGCGTTACAGAGGGCAATTGCCACCCCGGACTAAAGCTTTTCGCATTTTAAGCAGTGTTGCATTCTTTAAAAATGGTTTCTTTATCTCCGGAACGACTTGAGATATGAAATTCGTGTAAACGCAATTATGATCCTTGCGTCTAAAACAAATATTTAGCCTATGTGATTAATGTCCATTTACATTATTAATAATAACTGTAATTAAACCTTAAGTTTCTAGTCCCCGGTCGGTCTAGTGCCTAGAGCGTGTGACTTCTGTAGACGCGATCCCTGGTTCGATTCCCAGTGGGAGTGCAACTTTTCGGCGTTCACCCAGCGTCTTGAGTTTCCTTTACGAGCGGGCAATGGGGAGGCGAGTAGGATCGAACCCTGCCGCCGGCCATCCTGACTGAGGTTTTCCAGGGTTTCCCTCAATTACTCCAGACGAATGAATGCTGGGATGGTACCCCGAAAAGGCTGTGGCACTCTGTGTCAAGGTAATCTCTGTATGGGACACTCGGTGAGTCACGTAAGATGGACACGTCGATATATCAGAAACCGTTTAAGATATCGATTTCATGTGAACGGCATTATAATCACAATGTTTAGAAAATATACAAGAAATTTACATAAATAATAATATGTAATACTTATATTGAAAAAAAAAAGTTCGAGATTCCATTGCACAATTGCATATTTACAATGTCTTTATAGTTGTCTTTATAATAACTCGAAATTCATTATCATTATGTTCATTTGAAGGGTACTCAACATGTGCCCTTTCCCGTCCGTATTACTTTACGGTATTGGCTATCCGTGCTATCTTGGATTTTTAGGTGAAAACAGAACTTTAGAATCTTACACTGTATTTAGGAGAGAAATGAGATTAGTACGACTCCCATGTAAATCAATGTGCTAAAATTCCACGATGGCGCCGACCGCCAATACCGTTGTTATTATAGTAGTTTTTAATTCAATAGGTATTATCTGAATGTTTTATGAACTCAAGGAATTGTGTAAAAAAAATCTATTTTCAAGAGATTTTTTAAAGCATTTTTTTACAAACATTTCTTACTTCATATGAATAGGACCTGGACAAAATAATATGAACACCTGTGCAATCTCACAAAACTATTATTAGTAAGGGGTTCATTGTCACAACCCTGGCCCGAAGTACAGATTGTATCCTACGTGGGATGGACAAATGCATGTCCTGTACAGTTTTCACGGGAATACGCAGTCATTCCTCTTGCAAAACAGTCTCAAGTTTCAAAAGTTTCACTGGCCTTGGAAACCGATAACGCACTTTGCCCTCCAAGATACCCCACAAAGGTTGTGGAGACTGAGGACACTAGATGAGACGTTCTACCTCGTGCTCAGCAAACCATGCATCGACGCGCCGATCAGCGTGTATAGGGGCATTCATTCGGAAACACAGTATGGACCATGGGACGGAGATGATCTCCCAGGATGCTGCAATAGTGTTGTGCAGTGATCTTCCCATGCAGGAGGACCGATTGACGTGTTTTGCGTAGGTATGTGATAAGTTTTTTAGAAACACATTAACTTTTTATTGCGAAGCCTATGTGCGCAGTAATAAATATAAGTATGATAGTATCATAGTCTTTTTTAAAGACGCAATGGATAGGCTTAGATTACTATGAATCTCAGCCGCAGACACCACACACACTTTGTGT
>JAGDQP010008895.1:19614-46462 GCA_022664845.1 Lepisma saccharinum | reverse complement strand
ACAAATGATTTTTTTAAACGATTGATTTAATAATAAACAGGGGTATATATATATATATATATATATATATGAGGGAGAGAGGGCCCCATTGATTAATCCTCGTCTGGGCCCTTTATGTCCCAGTCCGCCACTGCATGCTATCCAAATGAGCAATGGCATTATCTCTCATTGATAATAAATAAACAAATGCATTCGTTGAAAGTATGTAATCCTTACCCCTGTTTGTTATGCAATCACTCGTTTAAAAAAATCATTTGTCGTATGAAAGACTTGCTATTGCTACCTGCTGGGAAGTCGTCCCATTCGTTCTCTTTTGATCCACCTTTACTTAAGAGAATATCTAGTAATCACCTACTTCTTCTGAGGAACTCCTTGCACACGCATTACCCACCTTTGTAATTTGCATTTATGGATAGAAGAGGTTTGAAGTCTCTGGGGACACACTCAGCTCTACTGTTAATTGTATTGGAAATACCAAGCTCTCAAGTTTAATCTCCTATGCTTTCGGCAGCCTGTAGCTCGGAAACGCAGCAAAATTTCCACTCCGATTACTAAGATTTTTAATATTTTTTTTCTGTATCAGTCTGTACTCACAGTTTATCAGTCGACCTCTGTTACACTCTATATATAATTTTGGTTGTCTTTTTATAAAATGTCTTGTGAACAACTAGTGACATTGTATAAAATAAAACAATTGGAATCGGTTTTGTCTGTTTTCATCGTAATTTGTCGAAACAGAAAGTTGCAGAAGAGATAATTCTCTACATCTGACCCAACTACATTTGTGAGGAACAATACGGACGACTGACAGACATGAACGTGACGAGAGGGCGATAAAGATAAAATTGTCAGACTGTGTGGATGGGCTCAGAAATTAAGTATTTTATTAAACTAAACTAGAAGATTTAGATTAAAAAAATATTGGCCATAAACCGGAATGGTTTGAGCCATCTGAATATGCATGCAATACAATAAAGCCATAGAGTTAGAAAGAAAATTGATAGAACATACATGACGTCACATGAAGCCAAATTACTGTTCATTGGCAGCCATCTTTTATGGCCCCATTAGAGTCCCTCTATACCGAGTACTGTGAGGATTGCCTTTCTCGATAGGAGGATGAGTGCACCTCAGAGAGGCAATACTCGGAAAAGAGGGTCTCTAAATATGGGGGCCAGTTAAATCTTTGAGTAGAAATAAACAAGTGAGGCGGAGTCGAGTCGGGGACTGTGCATATAAGCCACCACCAGGCTTCAGCAGCAAGCATCCTCTTTATATGGTCAATGTTGTAATCGAAAAATTGTGGCGAGAGCTTTTCAAAGACACATCAACTACTTTCCCATCCCAGTCGTTCCAAAGTTGAAAATCCCCCCCCCCCCAAACCTTGGGAACAGCCCCTGCTGGAGAAATGATTCGGGTTTGAATTCCTGTTGCCGAGACTTTCCCAACGATAAATCAACCGTTTTCTTAGCTCTAGTACTTTCAAAGTTGCAAATTCCCGTCTGTTAAACTCGGAACCCTCCCGTGCAAACTAGATGAATGATATGGGTTTAAACTTGTCTTGCCGAGACTTTTTCAACGACATATCAACTACCTTCCTAGCACAGTCATTCCAAAGTTGAAATCCCCCCGAATCTCGGGGACCGCCCGTGCAATCTGGATAAATAATTTGGGTTCGAATTCGCTTTGCCAAGACCTTTCCAACGGCACCTCAACCACTTTTCTAGCCCTAGTAATTTCAAAGTTTAAAATCACCCCGAAACTTGGCAACCAACCCTGCAATCTGGATGGACGATACGGGTTTGAACACGTCTTGCCGAGACCTTTCCAACGGCGCCTCAATCACCTTCTTAGCCCTACTTATTCCAAAGATATAAATTGTGCCCGCTATCTCTGGGACCGACCCGATCTCTGAAACCGCCACTACTATCTGAATGAATGATACGGGTTCTAACTCATATTGCCGAGACCTTTCCAACGCCACCTCAAACATCTTCCTAGCCATGGTACGTATTACTAGATATAAAGTGCCCTCATATCTGGCACCCCTCCTGCAATCTGGATAAATGTACGGGTTTGAGCTAGCCTCACCGAGACCTTTTCAACGATAGCTCAATCAATTTTCCAGCCCTAGTAGTTTCTGAGTTGAAAGTTGTCGACAGACGGACAGAGCGGGCGCTAATGTTTCACAGCATTAGCTGCTGAAGTCTAAAAGTACAAGTAATATTCTGCTTTTAAAATGTTTAACAAATTGTTATAGGAAGATAATTTTGCACTAAAATAAAAATAAAGGTCCATATTATTCAAACTTCTTTGCTTTATAAGTTTCATTGTTCATCGAAAAATAACTATTTGGATATCCGCTTGTTCGTTTTTTGGATAATCGAATAAACGGATATCCGTTTCTCCGTTGTTCGGATATCCGATTATTCGGATTCTAATAATGAAATTATCCGGATAATTATTCGAATAATATCCGGATGAATAATTATCCGGATAGTTTTGACAGCCCTATTCTTGACTTGTCAGTGGAATACCCTGGCCCCTCATGGTGATCTGCCATGGGGCAGGTCATCAGAGGGGCCAGGAAAATATTTTACTAACAATTCAAGAAATTTATATTCGAGAAGAAAACGTGACTTCGAAAACTAAAAGTATCTCCTAGAAACTGACTTTTATTGTTGAGGTGAAATAAATTTATCGTTTTAATAATATGTATGAAATAAACTATTGTTGATGTAAATCAATGAATGATGAAATAATTTCTTTAAAAACACACACATATAAGTTAGAGTATATTAATCCAAAACGGAATAATTTGATTGGAAAAATAAGTTTTATTTTTACTTTCGGAACGACTGTGGAAGGGTACCAATCCTAGCACTAAAATTCTATCCACAAAAATCCAATCTAGTGGTCCGCGTAACGGAGTCGCCATCATTTAAGATAAACTTAATAGTAATGCATGAATTTATCCTAAAGAAAGAAATTATTAGTAACACAAATATATATTAACACTATAGACAAAATGCTTAACTACATACCTATATATTTATTAGCTCCAATGTTCAGTCATGTACAATCTGAGAGTATCTACGCCTCTTAAAAGCACGTCTTTTATCAGTCTTTGGAAAGATGATTTCACTATTTCTTCAATTTTTGGCTTTAGTTTCTTTCATTGCCAGCAAACTTCTTTATAACTTGAAATAGACGTATATAGTTTGCTTCCCAGTACATTTTTATTGCAAAATTGATATCTTTTGTAACAAGTTTTAAGACCACTGAGTGACAGATTTCTTACAAATAAATGGAGCTCAATAAAAATACAAAATTTACCGTAGCTAGTTATACACAAGATTTTTTAAAGAACTTTCTCAATATGCACTAATGTATTGTAACACGATTTCTTTGTCTATTACAAAGTTTCACACAGCTCAACTTGACTGCTTAATTAAGCTTATAATGAATAGTTATGGAAATTTTCTAAATTTAAAAAATATGTAGTTTATATGAGAACTTAGTAAGAGAATATATGAAATTAGATATGCCTGGCCAGTTACAGTTTTATAGAGAATTGCACCCTTTAGGGACGAGAGGAAGTAAAGAAAGGAAAGCATTCTCAGGAAAGGAAGTGCCGGCTATTATCAATTTAAGTTCGTCTTTACCCAACACATCTTCACTATATATTTACAGAAGGCTATAAGCGCCTTAAAATGCTATCCTCAAATATTCTAACTTGCACAAATATATATTTAATTATTTTTCTTAGACTTTGATTATTTAAAGCATAAGTGTTCAATGTATCTGTATCAAACTTCTGGTGAACAGAATACCAGAAGTTACCACTTATACAACTCCTAACACTGAGTACAAATTAAAAATCACTCGGAGTACTTCTTTATTATAGCTCCTTTCAGAACAGAGTATAAAGTAACTGTATGTAAGATACATACATATTGTACTGCTCTTACTATAGAGTACAAAATTACAATTAACAGAAGTATTATATTACTATAGCTCCTTTCAGAACAGAGTATAAAAGTTAATGAATGCGTTATACGTTTTGTATTACTCTTACTATAGAGTACCACATAAGAATAACTGGGAGTATTCAGTATTCACTCCTTCAGAACAGAGAAAAGTAAATGAGTGTATGTAAGTTAATCACTTGTATCGCTCTTAAAGCAGAGTACAAGGTAAACACTTCTGACACCTAGTAGTTCCAATATAATAAATGCCACTATATACAATTAGTGTATTAAACTCGTTCACAACTGAAAGTGTCTATAGTTTCTGGTAAATGTTGTCAGTAAGTTTAGTATTATTATACTTAAATCCACGAAGTAGGTAAACGGATGGCAGTGGCGGCTCGTGGTTGAAACAGTAGGTGAAGTTCTACCAAAGCATTTATATGTAAACACGCTTTCATAATAGCTACTGGTAACAGTTATCCTGAATATCCAGACTTTACCGATTTATTCTTAATGTCATTTACTCATATTACTCAATGTTGAGCATCCTGCTGGATTGCCCCTCCCCAATACACCATGCAATCATTAATTGATATTGTTCTCCTTAATACTCATTTTCTACCTTCCAAAACAATACATCGTTTCAATCAGTTTGCTACTTCTCTTCAAAATGACCACACCTTCACATGGCTGTGCTTAGTACATCTTTGATTGAAATAGAAATAATACTTTTCTTGAGTTTGTAATTAAGTAATTTTTTAAACAGTGAAACTCCATGGGACTTTTGGTGCGTGGGGTCCCCGGTTTGTGCCACGCGGGCTTTGTAGTGGACAAAAGCCTTGTGCGTGGATTTTCTCGGGAAGTCAGGGCTCTTCAGCTTTTCTTCCATTTTCTTCATTTTACCGATTCTCGCATTATTATCCATTCGGCCAGAGTCAAAGTACGTTTTCCAAAGGCCTTGAATATTCAAATTTAAATGTAACTCCACAAATCAACTTGAGCATTCTTTTTTAAACCTTGCTTCATGTTCTCACGACGTATTTCATGCAATTATAGATTTTATCTTACTACAAAAGTATGGTTCTCTTTTAGAGTAATATAGCACTTATTCAGAGCTGCACCTGAGGCAAAAAGCGACCAAAACTAAACTACATTTTGGTATCGTAATTTCCCTTCGGTTCCACATCAGAACCTTTAATTTTTTTAGCCTTTTCCACACCACCCTTAAGATTGAGTGAATTGGCATGTTTTCTTAAACGCAGTATTCCGAGAATGCCTACGACAAAATTCATAGAAATGATTTGTCCATCAAGCGTTGGTTCCATGAAGAGAATGAAGGAAACAGTAAACAGAAACTCAATCAGATACAAGGACGTTTCGGAAACTTCCATTTTAGTACTAATTACTTCGCTAGTCTCAAAGAAATACGAGTAGTTAAGTTTAAGTTTCAACAAACACCACCCGAGACACGTTCCCGACACTCCGTGAACTGAACCCTTCTGCATTAAGGCAGTCGACCACCGCATACGGCGTCAGGTTAATGAACTAACAGGCTCTCGTATATTAAGTACAAATCTACATAAACAATCTATTTTTCTATTCACGTTAAACCAACAGGTTTCATTTCATACTTCTTTACACAAGCTGTTACTGCTAATTCTGTTACCTCATAATCTGCTTAAATATCTCTCCTAAACAATTACTGATATCTGTGTCATTAGACCACATTAACTGCGAATGTAAACATTTAATCTGTATTATGCTCATGGTAAAGGTTTAGGCAATGTTTGATTTGTTATAAATTACGAAGGGGGAATATAAAACTAGTATTTGCATGTAACTTTCAACGTACTATCTGTTTGGGTAGAAATATAAAGATTCATCCCTGGTTGGGATGATATTCGGAATCAACTACCGAGGATGAAATTCTCACGCACCAGGGAAAATTCTGGAGGGTTTTGTCAGTATCTGCTTGAGCGAGTCTCTCTAGCTAGTGAACTTATTTCGCTGTTTTCATTTTAAGCATTGAATAGATATTAATATTAAAATTTTCTTCGCATAAATAATCAATGCACGTATCTGCAATATAAACTTACATGATCATTTTATCACCGACAAAGATTTTTAAGCAGTCTTTAAAACCTAATAGTGAAGATGCGACCAATTAATATACATAAAGTTTTATTAATATAAATATTTATGTCACTTATCAAATTTGTATATGCTCCGGAATATGACGAGGATATATTTTTCTTTTTCCATTTAAGTGGAAAATTGTGGCTTTAATATTTGATGGACAGATTAACTCCCGTACTTGGCTTTGATTTTTTTAAATTCATTTTAAGACCTTTAAGCAACTATGGCCCAGGGCGTATGGATAATGATGGGATGAATTGGTGAAATGAATAAAGTAGAAGGAAACGGGAGCACCTCGAGAAAACCCACGCACACGGTGTTTGTTCACTACAAAGCCCACATAGCATGAGCAGAAATCGATCCGACGACTCCAATACCAAAGGTGAGTACTTGGCGTCAACATAGGCTCAATTCGATATGCGTGTATAATAATTACATCTGATGGTACTAATGATGAACCTAGAGGGTGAGGCGAGAGAAATTCGCATTGGAGCTTCAAAATTCTCCAGGGAGTTTGTTATGACCCATAGCAAAAGGTAAAATGTTGTTCTTGAAAGTAAAATTCCTCTTTTAGCGCAATTCCTACCCCTCCCACACACACACACACACCTCCTGAATTCTCTGCATTCAACACTGAGTGAGAAGACTTCAGCGACTGGATAGTTATATATTTACGTTGAAATTTTTCTAGTTCGTCCGCAACATGCGTTTGAATTTTTCCCTTCTTTTTATCTTAAAAGCGAGATGATAGATCAACTCGTACATACTTTAGTTAAGATGCTAAGCATCCAATTTACTATACATTTTCAAGTAGTAAAATCTGGATTATACATCGTACAGACGATGAAATTCACTATGACCGTGGTAATTATCATGTAGTTTCCAGCCCTGTCGCAACCATTCATAGTGCTGCTAAGGTGGGATTTTGAGAAAACAATTCCAGTATCTCACTATGCATTGGGTAGTGAATCTCTTTTGGAAAGAGCAAGAGAGAACTTCACAGGCGCCACAGAGCAGGGAAGAAAGGAGTAGGTCTCTGCCAACGCTAAGTTCCAGGCCGCTTCTGATTGGTCAGAATGGCCTGACTCAGAAGTTCATCTTCTGCTACAAATAGTGGACCTCACTTCCGCTCAAGGCTCAAGGCCAGTAGAAAAGAAGATAGCTAGGGACAATCCTAAATGCTTCCTTTCCTTCCTTCCTTTTGCTGAGAAACCAAAGGAGCCTACTTTGCAAGACGGATGGCGCCTTCTAGCGTCAGTATTGTGAATTACTTGTAGGCAAAACTATAATAAAGCGAGTTGGTGTTATTCTTGCTGGCATTTTATGATATGTATTTGAGTATTTTTGAAACTTGTGTTTTCCTTATTTAATTAATGCAGAAATAAATAATAGATGAAGTACAGCTTCACCAACTTCACCTGAAAAACCGCCACTGATGGATGGTATTCTTGGTCTACTTCAAGAACTAAAGAACACTGAGCTGTTATAAATAAGTAAAGAAATTTGAAGTTCCAGATTTAACATGTGGAATCTAACCTAAAGTTGCTTTGGAACTGATTACAGGAGTGTTTGCTACCTAAATAGTTATGTTAGATTAACTTCCGGCTGTTGAGAATGTCTAACTTATGCAGGTTAGGTTCTTGGAGGAATTAGATTAGAAGGAGACGCCCAAGCGGCCAAATTTTGAAGCTGAAAATGCCCCCCGTCAATCGTCCAGTGCGGCCATCCGCCATCTTGCGTATGGAAGGAAACCACGAATTTCCTATTGTTTTATGTACACCATAGAGATAATATTTATATAAAATCTATATCATATGTTATTATACTTACATTTGGGTTTTAGGCAACGTTTAAATTAACTCCAGGTGCGGTTGAATGAAAAAAATCTAGCAGAATAAACACTTCACAATGAAAAATATTGACATCTGTAGCCGTTAACTGCGTAAGACCCCTGGCCACATAGGTAGATGTGCTCACTAAGGAATTCTTCTGCGAACGCGGCCGACAACTTTATGAGTTCAAAATCCGTTCAGGGCGTGGATGTTCCTCTTTTTTCTTCACTTCTGATCTAGAGGAAGGTAATGACAAATCACCATTGGTTCACCTTGACCTTCCCAGTCCTTTTAAATTTTCCTTCATTTATTACTTGCATTATCCTCACTATATGTAGATTTAACTTGTATATATATCATTAAATAATTCTAAACTAGAAAAAAAAATGTTCAAAGGTGTAATACAGGAGTTGAAATTTGGAACCTGTTCAAGATTTTCCTATGAGCAGTTTACCAAATTTTGCAGTATCATTGATTGGTCACTTGCACATTTGAAAATAGCTTTTGTCATGTTGGAAGATATTTCAAGTATCAGAAGCATACAGATTATATTAGACATAATGTCGAACTAGCGAAAACGGGTTAGTAACTTTATATTTATTATTAGACGTTTAACATACTCCATGTGTCTGCCCGACCGCAAGGGAATCTAAATAGCTCCATAGTTGTAATTTTTACGTTTCTTGACTGCCATAAACTAGAATTTACTCCTTGAACCATGTAAACATACTAACATACTGGATACATATATTTAAAACAGTGCTTCTAAGATTCAGAAAGCGTAAAGTGTTAAATACGTTCCAGTGTTCATTTCGAAAAGATTTGTTACAATTTAGTCTCTCATTCACCTGGTCTATGACATGCGAAGCTACATGGTGACCGTACCAGTAATGGACCAGTCGCCAGTGGTTGACTAATAAGGGAGACAAACAGTAATAATAGTTTGTATTGGATATACTAGTAAACACAGTACGTTTCATACTTCCATAAGGTTTAATAGTGTAGTCCCCAAATGCTGTTCAATCAGGAAATACAGAACCCCAAAATCAAATAAAAAGTGTAAAGGGCATCTCGAAGAGAGCAGAGCCCAAATAAGGAATCTAGGTAAAAATGGCAGGGGAAAATATGGCAGGCGGAAAAAATGGCAGGGTGAAAATGGCAGGTGGAAAAGATGGCAGGGGGAAAATATGGCAGGCGGAAAAAATGGCAGGTTGAAAATATGGCAGGGTAAATGTGATGTAATAAATATTTTGAACAGGAAAGAATCCAAGGGAGAAGAGAGGGAAAGATTTAATCACAAGAATCGGGATATTCTTACACAAAGCAATTGGCACTAAAAAACAGTATACGTTGGAGATGTACTGAAAGAAGTAAATGTAACTGTCGTGCAATTTTGAGAACCAGCATTGAAAGAACCAATCCTAATCTGGTTCAGGAACACAATCATTTGCCGGATAATGTTAACTTAAAACTTATAAAATGTCGTTTAGCTATGAAAGAAAAATCCAAACAGTGTAGTGGTATTCCATCCAAAATATATGCAGAAGTTGTGCAACAGCAAGATGATGATACGCGTGCCAGACTGCCATCTGAAGAAAATTGCAAACGGACTATAAGAAATAACAAGTGTAGAGACCCGCGAGAACCTTCCAGCTTGAGAGAGCTTGTTTTAGAAGGCAAGTACAAATATTTCTAATCTTATTTAATATTTTATAGAAGTTGTAAGAAGTTGTTTTTTTGTGTCTAGAAATTTGCGTGAATGCCTAAAAATTATTATTATTACAGGTAAATGGACATTACCTTAAAGACATCTCTTGAAGACTTCTTGCGCACTGTTGCTCACAATTTAAGATTTTCCACGTAAGGTGCAATGTCAGTACTGTTGTTGCATGGAAATTATGTACTGTATATAGTAGCTATCAGGAATTTGACTGTATGATCTGTATCGTACAATATAATAGTTTAGTTATTCTTGTTCTATATAAATTATGTACTGTATATAATAATGTGGTTACTGTTGTCTGTAAATTACGTTCTGTATGTAGCATAACGTCGGACCAAAGATAACAGCAAATGAAATAAAAAAGTACCAAAATATTCGTTTGACAAGTTGTGTATTTATAGTCAATTTGTTTCTCGAATGTTCCAGTACGAATTATTAGGCTACGAGGCTGGAAGTTCTTCAAATAATATATGAAGGAGGTAAGTGAGTAATATATTTGAAAATGTGTTCTTACGTGTTTACATAATGCTGCCATTCGTTATATTTGCTGTTACGTTTTACGGCTGCCATTTTACGCTCTAAAGGCTACCCTGCCATTTTTTCCGCCTGCCATTTCTTCCGGCTGCCATATTTTCCACCTGCCATTTTTTCCGCTCTAAAAACTACCCTGCCATTTCTTCCGCCTGCCATTTTTACCGCGCACCCAAATAAGAGGACAGAAGTATAAGTAATACAAGATATCCGTGCATATCGAGAAGAAAGTACAGTGAAATAATTAATTATTGCATTCCTTCGTTGTTCAAGGAAGAAAGTAAACAGAATCAATGATCTACACTGCAACAACCGTAGTTCACAATTGGCTACTACAACTTCAGCAATCTATTTGTCAGTTGTCGTGTTAAATAAAATAAATGCGAGCTGCTGTTTCTTTGACTTATTCTGCATGGTCTTAGGGTTTGTTTCGTATATTTTTTCTATTATATAAACGTCAGTTCTTGCTTAGAGTAGAAATTTTCCTTATTTGGTCAACATTGATACGGTCACCCTATAAATCACATTACTGAATTGTAATCACATTTAATTTACACTTGAAGGTTTGGTATTATGGTTAAAGAATACAAACATACACAGATAATTTGTCAGTGCTTATAAAATATTGTATAGATCAACACAAAGAGTAACCAAAACTTCCAGTGATCATCGAGAGCTGCATAACGAAAAACAATTCCCCAAAGTTCATGAAATATAATGAATACTACTGACATTTCCTTTAGTCAGTTTTCTTGTAATTACTTAAAATCTATGAGAAAAATTAGAACAGTAATCCTTCCCTTTAAATTCGCGAATTAACATATTGACGACATAATGAAAAGCATAGGAAAACACTTTTAATTGTCTTCATGCCGTCAATTTATATCAACATTTTATATTTCGATAGAAGTTTTCTCTAACACTCACCTGTGAAATGTGACACTGGGACCCTTCTTCTTGTATCTGTTCATGCATCCAAAAGCGACACAACTCATTACCATTTTAAAAATCACAAAGAATGATCTGATTATTTGCATGTCTATGAATGCAATACTTCAAATTTATTCCATACGCAATATGGCGGACCGTGATACAAACAACAGAGGCGGCGGCCATTTTCTGCTTCAATTTATTTTCGAAGTAGGGGTACGTTTGGGCGTCTCCTTCTATTTTAATTCCTCCATGGTTAGGTTATGGTAGCATGACCCCATATAACATACCTCCCAATGTGGACTGAAACATACGGCTATTGTAAAGTACACTTTACCCTCCCTAACAAGTTGCAGTTCTAAGACGTCACAAAACTGAGCTTCCTCCTTGCCTTAATGGCCAGTATTTCCTAATTAATATGAAAGTGAAATACTTGAGAGGGTGCACAATTGCAACAACTAATTAACTCAGAACATAGCAACCACCATGGAGAATCATGATGCAGCATATAGTAACACACAAGTCGATGTTCATCATCACTAGGCAAAAGTATCATCAATGTCCCACTTACGGACCAGGTATCCTATCCTATCTATTGTCCTGTATTTTATAACTAACAGGTTAGACAAGGTAACCATTAACGAAATGATAGCCCATTCTAAGTTAATCACCTTGGTGCTTAATTAATACGCAAGTAGAAGTTCAATAATTCACACCAAATACCTTAGGCAACTTTCACGTTAAACCTAAGCACGTGCAGTAGTTTGGGTACGTTCACACATGTTGAGTTGCTTTAAAAGCAATTCTACTTCATACCTCCACTTTTGTCCTGACTGCATCATTAATTCCTGACCATTTACTGGACAAACAATTGTGTATGCGATCCTTCACTTGGCTTCCAGAAATAAAATATAAAACAGTTTACCTTACAGGTTGAAGAAATTTCTCTACTTGTTGATACTGGGAGAGAGACTTCTTGTAACTTAGGTGCACATCATATTTTCCTGTATCATTCTCAGGAAGAAGCCATGTGTATCGTTTTAGTGTTTTAGAATAGAATTATTCTTTTCCGCAGAAGATTATTATTATTACCAACGAAAACACTTTGATACTTCTGGATGTCTAGAAGCTGCCAAAACCAACTAGGTGGAGCTTCTTTCTTCTGGCGGGATTGCGCCAGAAAACGGTTGATATTTCAGTTTAAATAAAGAAGTGCTTTGAATGATAAAATATTACTTAGAATAAATATAACTGTATGCCTCTTGCAAATTAGACTTTTCTTAAGGCTCGATATTAATAAAAAAAATGATGAGATTTAGTAAAATTTCAGTTAGGTGGCCAGGATATCCAACCAGCGAACTTTCTTATCAGACCAATAAAGAAAAAATCACTGATACATTTCTGGAACCTTAAAAGAGCTGCAATTCTACAAACATTTGCAGTCTCTCTATAGCATTTTAGACAATTAGGTATTCATTTTTATAAAAATAGGTTGGCACCACTAATAACTGCAGTGCGTAAGTGTGGGAAAATTCACAGTACTTTTCTATTGTGTCAAAAAATTTCTCCAGGTTTCGAGCAGCCATGTTAACGTAATGGTAGCAATTTGAAAAATATAATTGTATAGAAAATAGGTTGGCAACTATGATTCATTGCACCATTCAAGACTGTTTCGTCCGCTCACATGGATCTCGCTACAGGAGACGGATATACTTCTGGTGACCCGAAAGTGAAGCCAGCACAAGCCATGATAAGCTGGAAGGTGAAATTGATTAAAAAAACAACTGAACATCACGTTCCGTACAATACATTATTTAAATTATTCCAATACTCCTCCTCTCTTCCTTAGCTAGATCTTCATCCATTCTTTGCTTCCACACACCTAGGCATAAGCCATCCAATGAGACGCAAGTAAATCCCAATTCACCAAACAAGATTAATCGAAAGCTGGCATCAAGCTTAATTGCTTGGGCCAGTCGATCCGTCTCCCCTATCTAAATCCGTGGTCCGCTCATAGCTAGTCTTAGTAGAGCTATAGCCTTAATAGAAAATTACTGTGGTTGTCAGTGTTGCCAACTGTTAGGAGTAAACAAACGTATGCAGGATTAAAAACTAACCAAGTCAAGTAATTTTGTTAATCTTCCCTTATGGAGAATTAACTTTATTTGTTTGGTCATGTTTTAAAATCATAATTTCAGTTCAAGCATTTGTCAGTGTATCTCATTGTTAGTTTTGATTTACGAACACAAACATTCCAATTCATTTGACAAAGTCTATTAAAATCTTGCTACTTCTGTCCTTATGAATACGTGAATGACATTTCCACATTGCTGCTTGAAGCATTTATTCATATTACTATTGCTTATTTTATTATAAACTGCTTACTGTTCACAGTGAAATGATGGGCTTGGTTTTTGGGTTATGAGTGAAATTTGATCATAATAAAATATTCTTCCTTAATCTTTTTTCTTCCATGATCTTTAGACCCGGATTGTACATACCATTCGTCGTTCATTTACGGAACGTGTTGTTACTAACGCATTCGTGCCTATGACCTTCCTTTAACACATTATCATTGAACACAGATAGAGGGGGAGCTTGAGCAATTTCTCTTCCGTGCAATCTTAAGGTGTTCGTGTGTAAAAGGCTGATGCGATTACAAGCAAAGAAAACATTGCAAATTATACTTAGAAATATAACATGCCGTTATGGCGGTTTTCGATATCTTGTTGGCCATATTTATTTGTGAATTAAATATTAATCGAAGTTCATGATAAACGGTTAAGCGGTTAAAATGTGAAGCTAAGAAAACTCCCATTAGTCAGAAATGAAAGCTTTAAAAAAATAATTTTAACCGACTTAAAAATAAGAAAAAGAAAGAAAGAAAAAGATCAAGGAGGACCTTAATTTGAACTTCAATTATTTAGAGTATAGAATAGAATAGAGAAAACTTTCATAACGTCACATGAAGCCAAATTTACGTACAGCGGCAGCCATATTGTGTTGGACCATTAGAGTCCCGCTATACCGAATGTTGTACGTAAGCTAGTAATCTTTTCGAAACGCGCGCTTCTGTCGTGCAACTACAATATACAGCACAACACATCTGGGACATTTTCAAGCATTTTACCATTGTCAGTTTGCTGCGAAATAGCTGTTTTTTTGTTTTTTTTTGTACAACGTTAGCAATTTTGGAGGTTTCATCTGTCATGCGCTCTTTTCATTAATTAATAACTTTCACTTCCCATAAGAATGAGTGAGAAGGAAATACTCGGTGTAGAGCGTCGCTAAATGTGGGGTCAGTCAATCCTTATATCTTTCTGGGCGTAACCATCAAGCTTTATGTAATGATTGATACTGGTGTGTGTAACATCTCCCTTGTGGACCCCTTGGGAGATAGGTCCGGATATGCTAAATCGCGTAGACTACTTACTCGTTCTGAACAAATTAATATGGTTTGAATATACAGTAGAACCCCGTTAATCCGTCAGCCATGGGACTGAGGGCATGGTCGGAACACAAGGAAGGTCGGATTATCAGAGGAGCATAAATAATAAATACATTAAAGTCTGTTAAGATCAGCCTCATGTGTTTAAGTTTTTTAATTGCCATAATAGGACGAGTACAATACATTGAAAACCGATTTTTAGCACAAACTGTTCACACTGAAAAAGTCACCGCTTAAGCAACGAACACTCTAAAAGCAAAACATCAGAACGCACTGATCGAGTGTCACCATTTAACTTACTCAACAAAGCACGTAGTATTTTAAGGACAAGTACAGACATACGTCGACATTCGTCAACTTCCACCGGAGTCGGATTATGTGAGGAGTTGAACCATCGAAGGTCGGATTACCGCGGTTCAACTGTATTTCACTTATAACTAAATAATTAGTATTTTTTAAAAGAAAGTGTTTACCAAAACAACATACAAATAAAAACAACATAAAAGACTATTGTCTTCTTATTTATAGTAGATATTTGTAGTTAATGTTTCGGTACATTACACCTCAATTCATATAAGAACAGACGTCGAACTAGTTTTGTTCTACAATATTTTTTATTTTGAATTCTATTTATGGCCTTTAGGCAAAAAGACTTTGGTAAACTTTATTTTTATATGGACCAGTAACTTGGAACTTCGGCCCGTCACGATCCGCTCTTTAGCCATTAAAATCCACAGTCATGCCCCTTCCGATACTCGAACCAGGGACCTTCGAGTCATTGGCCTACCGCCGTATACCGCACGGCTACCCAGCCGGTATAGCATTTAGGCCTTTAAGGCTTAGGCCAAGAATGGGGAAGAGCGAGGAGCGAGGATATGTTGAAGGTGCTATCTCGGCATTTGCTTGGTGAGACCCTGGAAAAAGTCAGTCAGGATAGTCCACCTCTGGGATCAAACCCACGACCTCCCGAATACTACGCCAATGCTCTACCACTGAGCCACGGCGACTCAGTTTCTTCTACGATAGAACTAAAATGAAGAAACTGTATGTAACATTTTAACCAATTAAATTTACTTTGTAAAAGCCATTTTGCGTATTACCGTTTAAACTAATTATACACGTTATGCATAAGTCGCTGTTTACTTCTGTCAGATTGTTTTTCAACATGATCCCATTCAAATACATCATGAAATACACATACATTCTAACCAGAAGCACATTGAACTTTTTTTAAAACGATTTTCAGTTATTCAAAAAACAAATTCTGTTTTACTTCTGAAAAATATAAAGATTTGTCTAAGAAAGTCAAGTGATATGTCAAATTACAGCTCTTGAAATTCTTAAGCGAACGGTGCAAGTTTGAGCTGTCTAGGACAAATACTTTCTGAGTTTCGAGTTTTAAAGGTTTCAAAAATCAATGACTGGTACCAAAAATAGATTTATTCTAAATCACCATAATTTCTCTCTTTCCTAGCAGAAAGTGGGGCTTTAGTCATTTTTTTATCCACGACCTCAACAATTTTACATTTTTTCCAGTAACCAGTGGTATAGTGGGAAGAAATAGTACATAGGTACTTGATTCACGAATAGTTTGTTAAAATATGAATATGGCAGGGGCCGTACATTAGTGTGCCTTTGCAGTAAAGCAAGTACCGCGTACATTAATGTGCCTTTGCAGTACAGCAAGGATATATAACATTAATGAAATTTCTACTAAAGTAATAATTAACCGTACTTGTGAGCAAAGCCCTAGCCACGAAACAAATTTAATTATTGTCATTAAAAATTGTTGAGGATTTTAACTAGATAATGGCATGAACAATAAGTGCCCATGTAGTGTAAGTCTACCAGGCGAGATTTAGTATATCACAGAACAGAAAATTCCGTAATAGATGCTTTCCTGAATGACATTCGCCCATTTCTAAATTTGCAATTAAACAGCAACACGGCTTTTTACAGTACGCTTCCTGCAAGTTTTCTTTTTACAGTACAACTATGACTTAGGCAAGCTTAACATGTCCAAGAGACACCATCTAATTACAATCAGTGCACCGTAGGATTGTTCTGACCAATCAGAGACCGAGGTTGAAATGACCATTCACAATTGTACTGTTAAAAGCAAACTTGCAACCCGGGACCTTTGGATCAGCTTCCTGGCGCCTTGTCCACAAGACCAAACAGCAGCTTCCGGGCTGAGCGCTTCTCGTTGTTACTTGTGGTTCAAGCTACGCGAGAGTGGAGATTTCCGTCGTTGCTCTAGTAAATTAACACTCGATGTTAAAAACTTAAAGCAAGGACAAAAGACCGTCGTTACTCTAGACACAACCAATATTTAAAATTCTGATATTGCGCTTGGTACCCTTACTTCATTTTACTTTCGTAGTTTCTCTTGTCAATCCCATAGGGCGGGTAAACGTGGATAATAACAAATATATGGCAATGTGCTATCTATAGTATCCTTTACCTATGAGGATAGATGCAAGGGGATAGATCAGCGTTGCCAACGTGTGTGATAATTATCGTTTTGTACGATAATTTTACCCCGTTTACGATCTGCGATAATGCCTGTACGATAATATGGAAATGAACGATAATTCTGTGATCCCATATTTAGAAATATATTTGCAACAAATGCAAAGAAAAGATGGTCGGTCAATTTATTTTTAGGAACTCTTGATAAGACAAGACTGTCAGACTGTTAAACACCCTTTCCAAATACTTTGACAGCAATTTACTTGTCCGCACTCTCTCACTACAGAATCGTGTGAGGCTTTCTCTGGCCTTCCGATGCTTCAATCTATTAAAAAGAACTGATTCCCGTTTGCTGTGCTTCTTCCAGTGTTTTATGTACAGTAGTTCAAATTGAAAGATGTTAATACTGATCACTATTGTTTAGAACTGGTTAATGGATTCCATGCGTTTGTGCCTAGTTTTCTTGTCTTGTGTGGAAAGTTGGTAAATCTTCTCCCCGCTTATTGTGTTGCGAATGACAATTAGAAAATTATTCGTAGCACGCTGAAAACGTATAATGTGACTATGGAAAAAACCATTAGATCAACAAGATTTCAGTTGTGTTATCGAAAGCGATAAGGATATGTAGTCAGGAAATTTGGTTAGTTTTTCTAACGTGCGATGAACAAGTCCTCATTATCTTGGGATTACGATAGCTGACTCTTAATAAGCATCGTGGAGGCGAGGTGGTTTCAAATCCTATTCACGACGACCATGTTGACTAAGGTTTACTCAGGATTTTGCCTCAATCGGACAAGGGCGAATATCGGAATGGCATCTAGTACCCAGATTCGAGTCGCTATCTTCCTAATTCCTTCTCCCAATGTAAGAACAAAGAATTACACACGATTTCCTGTAAGGTCCAAAATCTGTTAAAGTTTTAATTAAATTTCGAATTTTTGACGAATCGAAAGGAACTATACGAACTATGTTGTTCTTAGTAAGCTTTGCAACGCTACGAATAAGACAGCAAATAGTGCTGGATACTAATACATGGCAAAATGTTACCAGCATTGGAAGAATGGTGGGTATTACTACAACTGCGACCACAACTACTATAATAATAATTATTATTATCATCATCATTATTATAATACCGGTAATAATAATAGTAATGCGGTACGATAATTTTATGGCAAAATCGATAATGTTTGGCCAACTGGTACGATAATTCTCATCTTTCTGCTTGGCAACGCTGGGATAGATGGATGCCAGAGCAAGATTATCCCCCTTTCCGAATTCAATGGTCCTCCGTTCCGCTCCGTTGTGCTACGTCCCATTCACTTCCGTTATGCACACTTATCCGAATAAAATAAGTGTTTAAAATTTTAACCACAGATGTCACCCAAGTCTGGAAACAGCTGAAAACCCTCCGCGCGTAATGCGAGTGAGTTTTAGGCAACGCCGATTCAAGATAGTTTGATGCGAAGTAAATAAGCCAAAAAGCAACATGGAGGAAGGTAAACATAGGCGTAGAATTCCCATACCTGTAAGTATTCGGCATATATTAAATAACAACAGATGAAGATTGATAGCTATTCGAAGGATTATCACAATTCTGCAGGTTATTCTGGAAGTATTTGCAAGATAAGTGCGTCTCATGAACTATGAATCACTAAATAATGTTATACCAGGATCTATAAATAACCACCTAAGTCATTAACCTTGACAATGTTACGCATTTGAAGTTCTAAAAACTCTTCAAATAATTATAATAGTTCTTAATCGTAGTATTCTTAAGTAGACTACTTATATGCAAGGGCGTCGCCAGGAATTTTCCCAAGAAGGGGAAAATCAGGAGATTATATATATATATTATGTGTGTGTCACTGTCACAGATATGGGATAAATTTGCAGGTGAATCATGAGGAGAAGCAAGTTATACTCAATTATTTATTTATTACATACGATTACACAATGTTCATTAGACTACAGTTTACTATTTTCTTAAGACAAGATAAAATTAATTTATGGGTGTAAAATTTTATTAAACATCGTTTTCTGGTTAGTTAGAGTTTTCACCTTTTAGTAGCGCTATCGTTTGTAATGACAAAGCAAGAAGTACACAGCAAGATATGGCTGTGTTAACACTTTTTGACATCTCAGGGCGACCATCACTTGTTTGTGTTAAGTCAATACAGCAAAATGTTATTGATTTCGGCGATTTAACACAATGGATGTGCTTTTTATGCTGATTCAACACAATATTAGTACTATCACAGTGTTGAATCACCGAAATCACACAACAAACGGTGTTAACAAAAAAAATGGTGGTCTCCTCGGGACACTGGAAAGTGTTTAATTCACACAATCAATTTTTCCAGTGTAACACATTCGCCATTTGTGGAAAGGTGGAAATTCCCAGGCAGCCACAGATACTTCCGTGAAACATTTTTCCTTCCGACTTTCTAGGGGAGAACTTGCTAACAGTTTGCTGAACGATATAAAATTATCTCAAACATAAAATAAAATGAAGTCATCATAATTTTCAAATTAACTTAACGGAATCTGAACTCAGAACACAGTACAAAATTGTTAACAGTAACTTCTCAATAACGCCGGACACTAACACACCCAGTATTTTTGAATAATCAGGATCATCAAATGCCTGGCATGTTAGAGCTCGTTGTTTATTACAATAGAAATTAATGTTGTGCGATCAATGACTATTACATAATTTGAAGTCACAAAAAGTGAGATGACATAACGTTATCAAAGAAAACTTTCAATAATTCAGGCAAATTTAAAATGGTGAGTAATAAATAGCACTTTTATTAAATTGTGTTGGATGTCGGAGATTACATCTCTGGTGCTAGGGGTCGTCGGATCGATCCCTGCTCATGCCATGTGCGTCTTGTGGTGGACAAACACCGTGTGCGTGGGTTTTCTCGGGGTGCTCCCGTTTCCTCCCACTTTCTTCATTCCACCACTTCATCCCATCATCATCCATACGGCCTGAGCCATAGTTGCCTAAAAGCCTTAAAAAACTGAATTCAAATTCGGAGATTACAGAAAGAGCACATTTTAACAAACATTAATAGATAATTTATGTGTAAAAATTCCTATCGACGAAAAGCTTTGCAATGTAAAATTTCTGTTCTGCATTCTCCCAGCATCTTTAATTCGGCTTCAGCCAAAATTATGTAAAGACCTTTAAAAAATTCAAATTCAGAGTCCCTTTGAGAGCCCTTAATAATCAGATTCAATTTTTTAAAAATAATGGACAAATCACTATAAGAATGACATTTTAGAAAATGGGTTGAATAATTCTTAAGAATATCTATCAAATTAAGTAATCCATAATTTGGAAATATTTGCTATTGATAAGAAATTTGAAATCCTGGGCTATGCCGGCTTAAGTTAGTGACCTTCAAATATCTCGGCTATAAAAAATTCGCTTCAAAATGAAATAGTTCATTTCGTTAATGTTAGATGAGTCGCTTTTCAAAATATCAGTGTTTCTCTTGATTTGTTCGGTATTTTAAAAACTAAAAATTAAAATTATTTATAAAGAATGTGTATCTTACGATTGGCTTACACGTGCTTTTCAAACTTTGTATATAAATGCGTGCGTGTGTGTGTGTGTGTGTGTGTGTGTGTGTGTGTGTGTGTGTGTGTGAAAGCGAGAGAGAGGGAGGAAGAGAAAGAGAGAGAGAGAGAGACGTCATTTTCATTGACTTTCTAGAGGAACTGTTTCAACATCATAAAACAGAGTACGTTCACAAGAAATAACACTTACATAATAGTACAACAATAGCATTCGTGTTTTTACTTTCGATGCTTTCATATAGTTTGTTTGGTGGGCATAAATTGGCGTATTTGTTATTACGTACATCGAAATAATTATGGTTGAGGAAATTTAACTGGAGAATCTCAAATAGCTTCTTATGGAATGCATGCAGTGAAAAGCACAAAAACATACATCAAATATATGAAAATAGAATAGTATTTGGTATAAAATCTGAAATCAAGGGGGTCAAGTGCCCTTGCCCCTCCCTGCCGACGCCCTTGCTCATATGTTGACATGGAATCCCATTGGGGAAATCTAACCAACAATATTATTTTCACAGTGCGAAGTTGAAATTATTCAATTATCATGAAGATATATCACTCAAAACATGGTACAATATCGAAACCATAATGTAAAATAAAATCTTAAACTATTAAAATATTTAAATTCAAATACTTCGGCACGGTCATTCATTTTAAACTTGCAACACGTGATCAATTCTACACATTTGTCCCAACTCCCAAGCGAAAAAGGAATTTTGGCATGCAATATCAAGCTCTGTTTTCTTTTCAACACGGCAGCAGCGCGCAACCGAACGGAGGGTCAAGTGACCATTTGGTCCTCCGTTGCTCCGTTCACTTCAATGCCCCGTCGAATTGGTAATTCGGATAACCATCGACGGTGCATCCGACGGAGGAAGGGTACAGAACGGAGCATAAAGTGCCAATTCGGAAATTGGGTATTTTATCTGTTCGACGCGCAGGGCTGGGCAGCCATATTGGCAACTTCCGGAGAACACTTCCGGTATTAATAGCCCACTCTCGCTTATCCTGAACGATAAGTAACAGTGAGAAGCGCTCAAACCGGCAGCTGCATTTTGATCTTGTGATCAAGACGTTGGAAAGCTGATCTAATGGTCCAGGGTTTATTTTAAAAGATGCCACTGAAAACTACGATGTATATAAACCCACCAGGGAAAAGGGTGTATCCGAAGGGAGCTGGGCGGCGTTAGCCGCGGGGGGCGCAGCCCCCTGTTAGCGGTGTTAGCGACCAGGTCTGTTTTTTCAAAAGAAGGACAACTTGACTAAAAACGGAGGACAATTAATAAAAAAGGAGGACATTTGATATAGAAGTGAAACAATGACGTAGCTCTTTTCACATTCCTTTCTGAAACATGCTCCATGTAACAATGTCTATGAGAAAAATATGAATCATCAAGGAGCTTCATTTCTGATTTTCTGTATGTGAATGGAAGAGTGTGTTCGTATGTGTTTTAATATGTTTGTGTAGTCAACCTGCTCAGACACTATGATAAATAATGTATTAAAACTCATAAACGAATAGACTAATACTATGAAAATAAATTAACAAAAGGTTAACGCAAAACAACATTGAAATGTGTGAGAAAAATATGTATACCGTAAAACATCGTCCTCTTGACTTAGAAAGGAGGACATTTCCATATATTTGAAAAAGGAGGGAGAACAAGACGTAAAAAGGAGGACTTGTCCTCCAAAAGGAGGACGTCTGGTAACCCTGGTTTAGGCAAGAGTTCTGTGCCGTACCGGAAGTGTTTCCAAGTGTGCTCCGGAAGTTGCCAAAATGGCTGCCCAGCCCTGCGCGTCGAGCTGAAAAAATATCTTGTGATGCCACAGGCCACGCTGGCCAATCCCAGTGTTGCCAATTTAGTTGTTTTCCAACTAAATCTTGTCTTTTTGAAAGACTAGTTGGGAAAATAGCCAAGGGCTAGTTTTTCATTGTCCAGTTATCCTTCCAGTTAACTAACTGCTAGTTAAAGTTAACCTGAACTCTAACTTTAATATCCGTTTTTCATGTGCCTTTTGACTGGTGGTTAGTGGGAACAGAGCGATGGTTGGCAATGGATTTCTACTATTTCGCCATATAGGGAGTTGTTCAGGAATTATGAAAACAGTAGAATAGAGGATAGCGCAGTAAGTTTTAAACAAAATACGCATCAAATTCGCTAGTTTCTGAAATAAGAAATATGAATGTGTGATTGCATTAAGAGATTTGTGGAATAAAGAAATAAGGTAGTAAACACACATATGTAAAGAATTGAGTTACTGTCTAAAAAAAATACGTATATGTGACGCCGACCTGGTAACCGTGTGGGTTGGGGGCTAAGTAAGCGACTCGAAGGTCCCGGATTCGAATCCCGGCTGGTGCATGGATCTGAATTTTAATTAGCATCGCATTCATAATCATAACGGACAGAATTCAGTTACTAAAAATCGCCCATACAAAATTAAGTTTACAAAGTTTATTTTTTACGTAGGCGTGACGGTTTTAGATCGCTGGCCCGCATATCCTTATTTACTCTAGGAAGATAGATAAACTCCACGTTATGCCCACAGCTTCTGCGCTATATGTAAGGCTCTATACCCTTTATTTCCTTGCAAACAATTACCACACATACTTCTATAAACATCTACCGGCAACCCAGCTTCCAAAAAATGCTACGAAAAGCTATATGCCATTATCATTTCGTTAATATGCAGTTCATCAACATATAATAAGCATAGCCCCGTGAGGAGTTATGGCTAAACTTCGTGTTATGAACTACATGTATTTTGCCACAAGAAACACAGACAGTATCTCGGGCCAGTCAAGAGGGGTTAGTTGAAGTGAAGTTCGATACTTTTTATTATACACGATGTACATGGGTTTCTAAAAAAGGCATGTATTAACCCCCAACGCGCAAAAAACTAAATAGTCCCTAGCACCTTTCCCTATCTCTCTCTCATTTTATACTTTCATTTCAAAACTGTTACTTTTAGGATTTCAATACTTCTAGGCAGGTTAGGAATGTTACATTTCTCGTGTAAATTTTACGTTTTTTGCGGCCCATAAAGTAAAGTAAAGCGGAACTTAACAGGTAGTTCGAAGAACATGAGCGCGATTTCAAGCAATGACAAGCAAGAAATACAGTAATTGGAATTAGTGATTTTTTCATGAAAGATTTCATAGGCAGAGAACAAATTTCTTCCTCGGTTGCAAATAACAAAGTATTAAGATTTTCAGTTTGGGAGGGTATAGCCAAAATTAGAGCATGTAAACAGAGTTTTGCAGTTTTGTTCCTATTTATGTTTAATTGTAAAAAAAAATTAAGGTTGTACTCACGAATTTTCGGGGGTTACACATTGGGTGGTCTAACAGAATCTGTATTTCACAGTAATTATTACTTCACAGTAATTATAAAAAAACACATAACAGGTAGTCAGCGAATTTCATGTACTTCGTGAAATTGAATATGAATGTTTAAACTTTTTTGTTACCCGCAACTAGTACTCTCGCAAGGAAAAAGGGATATGCTAAGGAGAAAAGTGAGGTAATGTTTAATAAATATACTATTGGTTTTCATTGTCATTTTATGAATATTATGTTTGCTTCATAATCATTTGGATAAATTTCACTTTTGGAACCCCTGCGTCCGCCAGCTACTGATCAATGTGCACATTCTACACTACTCATTCCTTTGTAAATAATTCACGAAGTAGGGTAAAGGAATATCTAATCATCTTGTTTCCATTAGCTTTATTATTTGGTGGGTAAACTTTACTTAATGACCCACAAAAAGATGTAAAATTTGCAGCACAAATGTAAGATTTCCAACGTGAGTGGAAGTGTTGATTTGCAAAATTTAACGAAGCTTCGAGTCATGGAAGTATGAAATGAGAGCAAAAATTAGTTGGGACTGTTTATGTGGTTGCGTGTTGGGAATGAGTACATGGAGTATATGACAAACGTCATGCGCATCGCGTATAATGAACAAAATTTTGTAACCTGACCTTAAATAATCGTATTCACTCACTCGACACGTACATGTTTTTTCGTCGAATAGTGTCATTTAATAATCGAAGTGTTGCTATTAGTTTTCACACGCCGCCATATTTGTGTGTTGACCAACTGGATTGAGTATTTAACGAAATAATGATGACACAGCTTTTCGTGACACTTTTCGTATTCCTGGCACTAGGAATTTATAGAAGCGTTAGTAATAATTATTTGCAAGGGAATGAGTGGTATAGTTTGTACACATGTGTCAATAACTTGAGGAAGCTGCCAGTCACCAAGTAAAGATGATCGTTTTTCTATTATCATTATCGTTTGGGGAATATTATGAGTCTGTCTCACAATCATACGGATATTCTTTACTTTCGGGATCACAGCTTCCGTCAACTACTGATACATGTATACGTTCAGCACCACTCATTCCCTTGTAAATCATTCACACATAACATCTAGCTACAACTAGAAATCCAAAAAGCGTTTCTAAATATCATGTGTTATTATTATTTTGTTAAATAAGAACTCGTATTGATCAACACATACAAATATGGCGACATGCGCAAGAATACTAACGACCTACTTAATATTCATACTTCATGTTATGAATGACACGTATTTTGATAGAAAAATTACGGACACATGTCGAGTAGCAAATTCAGTTAAAGTTACCTTAAAACATTTCTTCATTATACGCGATGCACTGCCTTTTAACATTCACTCAATGTGCACTCTCAACTCGAAAGCAACTAAAGTTCCAAACACTTTTTTTTGCTTTTTCACATTTGCATCACTACAACCGTCACAAATTGAAAATATTACATTTCTTCTGTAAATTTTACATTTTTGGAGCTCCAAAAGTAAACATCTTGTTTCAACATCACACACTTCCATCATTCTTGTAACTTTTACATTTTGTGGGAGTGCAAACACAAACTGACTTCATGCCCCAGCCAGTACAAAACAAAATTTGTCGTACCGCACCTAACTGAATCTGAATTTTAAAAAATGTTAAAAAGTTGGGTAGAGGAACTGTGATGTTCTCTTTATGTGTTCTAATACAATTCTTAGCGCGTTAACTGGAGTTAGAAGTACGGGTTAATTTAACTACCAGTTTGCTCAGTTTAACTGTTGGTTATGCCTTAACTAGACATTGAGAAACGGGTAAACCACCAGTTAGAGTTTAACTGTTAGTTACTAGCTAACCTGTACCTTAATCAGACAATGAAAAACTAGCCCTTAAATGCTAGTGGGAAATCTAGTCCTTTTAAGATGTTACGTAGTTGTAATCTAGTTTTTTTTAAATACCTTTCAAGAAATAAATTTCAATATCATTTTAAAATACAGTGGCCGATAATCGTATAATTCTTTTTCAATCATACGTACAAGTTGAGAAAAGTTTTAAACAGATTTAGAATAGCAATTAGATCCTAATCTATGCACGAGTTATTTGTACGAGAGACAAATAGTAACAGAATTAAATAATTCTAGTATTAAAGAAGAATAAGAGAAAATTGAAAGAAAAAGAAATCTGAAATTTGTTTGTGGGTTAATGAAAGAACTTCAACAAAGATTGCCTAATGACACTGGAACCCTTAGAAAAGTCTCTCTCTTCGTCTTCATTTTGAAGGGCACTTTTCGTTTTAGGGATTCTTAATTCCTCTGCTTTAAATATCTTATTTACATAATGAGTTGAGCACTAAAATGGAATTTGTAAGTCGAAAACTTGCAGTAGTGTAATGGAATACAAGCACCTTAGTCAGCTTTTGTATGAGCTCTTCAAGTATTGTATTGTTAATGGGTAAAGCTCATTTAGGAAGTTAGCAGAATGTGTGGTGTCGAGGCTTGTTTTACTTGGTCCAATGCAGAAGTTTTGAATCAGTTAAACACCGTTAAATAATAATTTAATAATGAGGTAGAATGGGTACACACACGTCGAATTCTATTTTGGAAATTTCTGCTGGCTTACACAAGAGAAATAAATGCTGGCCAAAAATTGAATTTCCTGTTAACCCTGAATAAAAAAGAAAGAAAGAACGAAGGCAAAGAAACTCCACAGCCATCTCATTCAACTTTATGTTAGCTTGTACTTCGATTGCTCCGTCAACTCCCACTGATGAAGTCATTGATGATTATATTGATGACAACTTGCTAACAATGCATTTGAAATTGAGTTAACTTCGTTTTAAGCTATTAAACCTTTCTTAAATGACATTTGCACGATTATAA
>JAGDQP010008895.1:0-14614 GCA_022664845.1 Lepisma saccharinum | reverse complement strand
CATAGGCCTTGACCTACACCTTCCCGAATCCTTTCCCCTCTCCTATCTGAACCTGAGCCTCAGATGCCTAAAAGGCCATAAATAAAAATTTAAATTCAAAATTCAAGTTACTTATTGGAGTTGGCAGTTTTTAATACAGGTGATTAGTAGCAGTTCATTATAGGAGCGACTCCGTATAGGAATTATGAACGGAAGTGATGGAGCACAGGAAATGAAATTTTTTTTCGTATTAAACATAATGTATTTTGTTTTGATCACGTGTAGCAAAAGAAATGAAACCTACACTGTTTCAGTGAAATATGTTCCCCTATGTTGAAAATTGTAAAAGGGAAAGTAGGAGCAATTAATTATAACCCCATACAGAAAAGTAAAGTTCTTTAAAAGAATAAGATATAAAACTTAACCTGCGCAAGAGTCGAACCTGTCAAGCATTCCAACGCTCCATCTACTAGGAAGACGGGAGCTGCGATTCAAGGCTTAGGCATGCATCTTCTGCACTTAGTGGAACAACCTGCTGATAGAGGGCAGTACGTTACTTGCATGTATAATTCTTAAACCGAACTTCTTCTGTCCAATTATTCAGTAGGTGTTTCAAAATAATTCCGGCTGTAAGAAGTGGAATTGAATTTTATTTATTTACTTTAGGCATCTAATGCTCAGGCTGGGATAGGGGAGGGGAAAGGATTCGGAAATGTGTCGGCTAGAACCTATGTTGAAGGTACCATTCCGGCATTTTCTTTACGACTGAGGAAATTCCCTGGAAAAAACTCAGTCAGGATGGTCGGTCGCTGGGATAGAACCCACGATCTCCCGAATGCTACGCCAAGGCTCTACCACTGAACTACGGCGGCTCGGTAGCATGTTTGAGGTAAAGAAGTATGTGCATTCTTCTTTTATGTAATTCTAATAAGTTAATTGAAATTTGATCTAACATGATCGTAGTGTGAATTTGTAGTTTTATGATTGCATTTTACGACTGTGATTGTTTATGTATATTGTGTGTTTAATTATACACAACGTTTGGTAAACTACTTTTATTTTTGGCAGTACCGTACATTTTGCGGTGCTCCCTGCATGCAATTTTCACTCAACCACGGGCGGAAGAAGTTCGACATTTCTTCCACTTCTTTGAACCAAAACTCACACAACTTACAAACAAAACAATACTGACTAGAAAAGCATGAACTCCGTTCCTGTAATTTAAAGTTTGGCAAGACCGTTCCTCTCTCTTTTGGAGCTGAAGAGTGGGTCGGAAAGGATTTTCAAGAAAAATGGTTCCGAAGAGGGGAGACAGACTATACCAGACTATCGTCTCAGGGAAGCACATGTTTAGAAAGCCCCGCATACTGTCGCTAATTACCATTTGCTCTTTTTTTCATGTATATACGCATTAGGAAATATAATAAAAGTAGTGTTCAAGGGCACTTGGAGGTTAGGTAAGTCAGGTTCGGTGTTTTTTTTATTGCACATGGGACTTTACAGAGACATTGTTTCCACCTGCGGTCCAGTGTTATCAGGGTGAAATATGGAGATACACGTGCGACTATATATGCATCCGCCGTAGTTGGGGTGTTTCCATTTTTTTACGCGCTAATTGACTGGCTCAGAGAGTGAAAAATGTAAAGATACATGACCGCACCTAACCTCCACGTTCCAGTGGTCACTAAGTTAAGACGCGGTTGGGAAAATGAAATTAGAATAGGGGAAGAGGAATGTTCGCTATGCCATTAATAAGTAAGTAACGCCATTAGTATTCCTCCGCGTGTCACCATATCCGAATGGACTGGCGTGCGTATTTTCCGAATTAGCTATTCTCGTGGGGTTGTCATACTATTTTCTGGATAGTTACATGTCGGTTTGTGCGTATGGAATCAGTGACAGCACTATGGCTTACGCCCGTCCCGCCGTGTTACGAGTGACTTTCTTGTGTCACTATGTGGGAAGGGAGGATACAAAGCTTCTTAATTTTATTACAAAGGAAACAATTCCGCCATAGTGACACGAGGAAAGTTACTCGCAAAATGGATATCACTTCTTTTGTGAGTAGAATCCTTGCGTCACTCTTGCACTGATCCTTTTTACTATAAATTTGTATTGATATATATGTGTGTGTGTGTTTAAAATCGAGATAATGAAGTATATATTCATACTAGCTTTTCAAATCTGCACTGGAGTGCGACAGATACTGTTTTGTTAGCTAAGATCTAGGTAGCTCTAAATTCAGCTTTGAAAGTCACGATGCCCCTGAAGAAAATCAAACTTCGTATTTGCCTGTCACATGCTATTAATCACAGTTATGGAATATGAATTTGGGATAGCACATATAGAATTACAAGTCATACCAGGTCACCTTCCATGTTATAGCTCAACTTGAGATTGTTAGAGGAGTTTGGGTTTGCCAACGTAGAAAACGATACATAGGTTACAGAGTAGGAGATTGAGGTTGGAAGATATGCAACTACCTGAGTGTCGGAAAGAATACGTCTTGTGAGTGACAGGATGTACGAAGGTCAGACGGGGATAAAAGTAGGACAGGTTCTGCAGCGGGGTCGATTGCACTTGCCAGGTTTGCGGAGAGGGGGCAGGATCGGTCTAGGTCTGGTGAGAATCTTGTCGATATTCGGCGGTCTGCGGTAGACCATTTTGGGGCACGATGGGAAAACTGTTTTAGATGACGCAGAAAGTATGGGTAGCGCCAGTTTGAGGAGCTTTTGGAGGGCTTGTAGGCTCGGGATAGTATTGGGTGAGAGGATCGGGAGCGGGGAAGTCGGTTGAGTTAGTGTGATTTCTGTCACGGTCTAGTTGTTTACGGATGAGGTGTTTGTGATATCCAATGTCAGTGAGCTGAGGAGAGAGTACTGAAATAATTTTGGAGCAGGTCATCAGAGGAACAGATGCGGGAGCCCCGGACAGCAAGAGCGTTTGGTGTGGTATGGATGGGAGCTGTTGAAATGGAGATTCTGTATACTGTTGGTAGGTCTCAAGTCGATTATTCTTGAGCAGACGTCCACATCAAGGAAATTTGTGTGTTCCAAAAAGAAGAACCGAGTCAATTTGACGGGAAAGGTCCAGTTGAGGTTTTGCAGAAATATTTCCAGTGTCCGTGGATCCAAATGAGGAAAATATCGTCGATATAAAGAAGAAAGGTTTGAGAGGTGTGGAGTTGCGGTATTGGGTCTCCATGTCTTTTCATGGAACGCTTGTCACTCACAAGTATGTTCCGCTTTCTACGTTGGCGAAACCCAAGCTCCTCTAACAATCCGCATCAACATACCATCGCTACTCCTCCAAATCACATCTGCATCTCCCGATACCTGAACACACTTCTTATCACGGCTGCACCTTTGACAACCTTTCGAGTCAGCATGCTGAAAATTGTGAACCCTGACTCACCTGCTACAGTTAGAAAGAGATGCGAGCAGACGTACATCTATATCCTTTCCGCCAACCATAACCCGACCTCAGCTGTGCGTAACTCCCTGCAGCGTAGTTTCTTCTTCTTTCATTCTCCGTTCCGTCTCTAGTTGCACTTTCATCCTAGTTCTCAATACTTTTTCTTTATTCTCCCTTTCCCCTCCATCTTTATTATTATCCCCCCCCCCCGCCGATGAATCTTTACCCTCTTATTCCTTCAAGAAGGCCCTTACCTGCTCTTAGTAACCTTCGCCCTTCTCCATTTGGTGTTTTCTCCGATCTATCTAGTAATTTCCCCCCACCTCCATAACTTGGCCACGCTGTTACCCAGCATCAGTTGGCAAAATGGCGTATCCTTAACACAAGTCCCGCACCTGTACGCTCTGTCCGTTTTCTTTCCTACCATGTGAAAACGCTTTTTTGAAACGTAGCCACCTTTCTCTTGTGTTTGTGAAGTTCTCGTACGCGTGTCTGAGTATTTTGGTATGTAAGTATCCTATTTTTCTACCTTTTTTATCACCTTATATATATATATATAAATCACAGCCATATTCAATCCACTACTGAATGAGACTCCCCCCAAGGGAGGAGTTGGTCTGTCAGCGTGGGAGCAGTAGACCACCTCCTCCCTTCGGGAGAGGCCTCATCCAGTGTATTGAATATGGCTGTGTATTTTATATATATATATATATAGACAGGGGTTGGACAAAAAAATCTAAAAACACGTCATACAGGACACGTAAGTGTGGCCCGCCACTGTACACCACGTGTTGCGGTTGCCGATCGTGTTTTGTTTTTAATGTGTCATGTGGAGCTTCCTCTTCCGTCAGCAGTACCCAGTTCACCTGTGAGTGTCGTGGTGTGCAAGTGGTGCGGTAAAATGGGCGACCTGTCAGACTTCCAAAGAGGCATGATCGTTGGTGGCCGTCTGGTTGGAGCTTCAGTGACAACAGTAGCGACCATTGTGGGGGTATCGACAGGCACTGTGTCCAATGTCACGAGGGCATACACAATGCATGGGCAAACAACGTCTGCAAAGCACAACAGTGGTCGAAAGACAATCCCGTCCGATAGGGACAGGAGGACATTAAAACGGATTGTAGCAGCTAAAAAGCAGACCACTGCAATGAAAATTACGTCTGAACTCAATTCCGGCCTACAGAACCCGGTTTCATCAAAAACAGTGCGACGGGAACTTCATAAAATGAAATTTCATGGCAGGGCCGCGTTCGCCAAACCTCTGGTCACAGCAGTAAATGCGAAGCGGCGTATCCAGTGGTGCAAGGACCACAAGGAGTGGACGCTTGATCAGTGGAAACACGTAATGTATTCCGATGAATCGACCTACACCTTGTTTCCAACAACCGGTCGTGTTTACGTATGGAGAACACCGTCGCAGGCCTATGATCCAGACTGTCTCCGCCCAACTGTAAAGCATGGGGGTGGTTCTGTTACAGTATGGGCAGTGATATCGTGGTTTTCTGCAGGTCCCATCATAGCCCTGCATGGAATGATGAATGCTAAGGCGTATGAGGCCATTTTGGGGGACCAGGTTCTACCCATGGCCCACACATTGTTCCCGGATGGTGATGGCATCTACCAAGATGATTTGCACCCTGTCACGCTGCAAAAACGGTGCAATCATGGTTTGAGGAGCATGACCAGGAGCTATCACACCTCCCCTGGGTCCCACAATCACCAGATCTGAACATCATTGAGCCATTGTGGTCTGTGTTAGAAAGGCGTGTTCGGTCTCATTACCCTCCACCATCATCCCTTAAGGAACTGGAGCATGTTTTGGAGGAAGAATGGTACAACATTCCACACACCACGATTCAGGAGCTGTATACGTCCATTCCACGTCGGATCCAAGCTGTTTTGGATGCAAAAGGAGGCCCCACACCATACTAGGTATGATTTTCAGACTTTTTCAAACGTTTTAGATTTTTTTGTCCAACCCCTGTATATATATATATATATAAGGTAAAGTTATGAGAAAAATGAAAGAAAATACTTAGTTTCGTATTAGGTCACACACACATTCACAGCTGTAAGTATTTTTCTCATAAATTTAGCTTATATTGCCGTACCGGCTTTCCCTTGTGCTAGTTTTATATATATGGTAAACAAGGTAGAAAGAAACGATACTTACATAGTGAAATCTTGATAGGAGCACACACACTTCACAAACACTATAGAAAATTAGTACGTTTCGCAATTGCGTTTTCAACTGGTAAAAAGGAAAATGGACAGAGCGGACAGGTGCGAGAGTGGTAAAACTTCGGTAAACTTTATTTTTTATTCAGTCTAGTAACTTTGGACTTCGGCCCATCACGATTCGCCTTTAGCTGTTAAAATCCACACCCATGCCCCTGTCGGGACTCGAACCCGAGACCTTCGAGCCATTTGCCTACCGCCGCAGACCGCTCAGCAACCCGGCCGGCGTGCGGGAGTGGTGTTAAGAAAACACCATATTGCCAATATCGAACCTAACTCACTAATCCCTGTTCGCTCGCTAGAGATACTGTCTGCATGTTTGGTGGCAAATTACATACCATCCATAAATATTCCTCCGCACTATTGTGTTGATAAACTCGACAGCGTATCCGACCAGGATGTAAAAACACGGCCTTGTATCCATTTTGAATAAATAAAACTTGGCTTTCTGACAAGGTTGGTCATACTTTAACAACTACAGAAGTAAGCGTCTGTAGTTTCGTAGTTTGTGGACACCCGAATATAGAGTTTTATTTTATTGCTTTATTCGTAACGCTCTTCAATTCTTATGAGTTTATATTTGTCTCCGGTTCTATTTAACTTATAATGTGTAATCCCTTGCGTGAGGTTTTCCACAATCTATTAATTCCATTCACCTTCCCTCTTCACATTGAAATTCACTAGCAACTAAGAAAAGCTCATATGGACACAAGGTGACCCACTCTTGCGCATTGGAAAGTTTACTAAAATTAGTGACCATTGGTTAGGTTAGTATGGAGAAGTCAGGTTTGCACATGCAATTCGCACTGTCATGACATCACTCTCACGCACCCAGCGCCCTACGCTGCGAGAATGTAGTTCCCACTTCACAGTTATATTTATCGCTAAGAAACACGTCTCCCCTTCACTTCCTTTCACGCTCATCTTATTACACGCTTTATATTAACTTGCTCTGTAATCATCTCTGGTACAAATCTTGTAGTTGATTTTAACTCCTTCCCATCATCCGAGTTCTTTGAAATTTTGTAAACTTATTGGCTTCCGATGGCAATACAATATTCAATCATTAGATATACGATAGAATAATCCAGTTAATTAAATAATTTGAAATTATCCTTAAATGCACGCAGCGCCGAATCTATTGTGTGAAGTTTGGGTTGCCTATCTCGCAGGGAGTTTAGTATTCATCTATTATAATTATTTTTTTTTTCTTTTAGAAAATCACGCTTTTTTAAGATGGACTGAAAAATAAAAAGTAATAAATTGATTTAATCCTAGGAATCGGAAAATAAAAGCGTGGATGCTCTTGCTTACCATATCATAAAATCATATCTAAGAGCACCCACACTTTTTATTTTCCGATTCCTAAGATTAATTCAATTTATTATTTTTTACTTTTCAGTCTATCTTTAAAAAGCGTGTTCTTTTTTAAAAAAAAAATCTTTAATTTTTTTATGTTTCATCTTATACTGTAAAGCTGCTTTTGGGAGGGTGGGGAGCAGCATCAGGACCGGGATCTCCTAGAGTTCGGAAATCTACCGATGCTGATTCTCTAATCAAAATGTAATTGTATTTTAATATGTTCTTAATAATAATAGAGGGGGTGCTGATAAGTCCTTAGCTTTTCCCCCTTCCCATTTTCATAATTGTGTGTGTGAAACTTACTTGTTTCTAGATGTTTGTTTCCAGAAACCAAATTAATGCAGTTAGTTTATGCTTAAGCTATCTAAAAGAATCTTTAGGTTGGGTATCAGACCATGCATTTACAAGAATTGTTTCAGAAATATTGCTGAATTTTTGTCCCTTCAAGTATTTCTTTAAATTTGGGAATAGGTGGTAGTCGGATGAGGCCAGGTCAGAAGAATAGGGTGGGTGGTTCAAGGTTTTAAATCTTAATGTTGCCAATGTCGGCATTGCTCTTGTGAGGGGATGCGTTGTGGTGAAGGCAGACAACTTTCCAGAGCGTTTTTTCTTCAGCTCTGAGTAAAGCCTGTCCGGTAATGAAGCATAATAAGCCCCGGTAATGGTATGACCTTGTTATAGATAATCAATACAGGTTATCCTTATCCCAAAAAAAACACTGGCATTTGATTTTCGAACATGAATCTTTTTGGTTTCGGTGAACCACCGTGACGCCATTCTCTTGATTGGTTTTTTGTCTCTGGAAGCAAACACTCATTGCACGCTTTTGATCGGGATGCAAACATTTCGGCACCCACTTGGCCGACAGTTTTGTCATGTGAAGATGATCACGAATGACACCAACGCGTTCACGGGAGAAACGTAGGCCTCTGCTACCTTTTTGTCAGAAATACATCGATGTGCGAGAATCATTTCATGAACCTGTTCAATTGTTTCAGGAACATTCACTATGGAGGATCTCCGAGGGCGGAGTTCATCTTCATTGTCAAAATGTCCTGTCCTAAATTTGACAACCTAGTTCTTAGCTGTAGCATTCCACGAGGTGTGATCCCCAATTATTTGTAGCATCTCATCATAGATGGTCTGTAAAGACTTACCCTGGAGGAAGAGGCACTTGATCACTGCTCTGCTCTCGACATAACTGAACTTGACTAATTGCCCCGCCATCTCAATTACTCACATTAAAAGAAATAGTTATATTAGTATCATTGATATGGTTTTTAGTAACAAACATCTAGAAACGTGTAGCTTTCAAACACAAAAGAATTATGAAAATCGGAAGATGGGAAGAGGCAAAGCTAAGGACTTACAAGTGTCCACCACCTTCGGAACTGCGCCCAAATAAACTAATGGCCTGAACCTTAGATGTCTAAAGGCCACAAATAAAATGTCAAATTCAAATAAACTAAACGCTTTTAGTTTATTTTTGTCGTTATTGTAGTATAATCAGCCTTCTCAGCAAGCTGCATGTCTATATTCTAATGATAATGACACATAGCTTTTCGTAACATTTTTTTTGGATTGCTAGGTATTTATAGAAGTGTCTGTTTTAATTATTTGCAAGGGAATAAGTGGTATTGAGCGTATTTTTTGGTTCAATAGCGGCGGAAGCTGGGGGGAGTTTATCCTAAGTTAGATACGGTTTAATAGAAAAGAAAGAAGAAAACGAAAGATTCTAATGGCTTTCGAATTTTATTTATGGCCTTTAGGCATGATTCTAGTTTTCAGTTGATCAAAGTAATGTTATAATTAATATTTGATGCTGCAAGTAACATCAAATATTAATTATAACATTACTTTTATCAACTGAAAAATGTTACGAGGATACTGTTTTTTTGTTTCTCCTGAAAAACACATAGCTGGTTTTGAATTGCCGACGACGATATGTACAACTATCGTAATGAGAGAGCTCTTGGACTCTAAACTAGGACTCAAGGTTCCATTATTTATTATTTCTTTCTCACAAGCAGGTAGGTGCTATCCAAAGGCTCACACGAAAGGAAAATAGCGATACCTATTATACGAAAGAGCTGTGGTGCAGTTAGAGGAAGGCTGCTATGGAGTTTTATTTTACCGTATGTACGCTTTATACCACTTATTCCTTGCAATTAATTCGCATAGACACTTCTGTACACACAACGACAGCCAGCAATCCAAAAAGAGTTACGAAAGGCGATGTATCATTATTTCGTTAAATACGCACTCGAGTTGTTCAGCACACACAAACATAGCGGCATGCGGAGCTGCTGGTCGTAGAGGGCAATGGGTGTATTATGGCAACAAGGAAAGAGAGATCAAAATTGGTGTTGTGTGACTGGGTGTGTAAGGAGACTGGGGCATCCGGATTATTGATTGCAAAAGTGGCGATGGTTATTAAGACCAACGCTGAGATGGCCACCTGTTTTCTCCACATAAATGACATCATAGAATTTGCCGTTTAGGAAGTATGTTCAGGGTTCCCACAAACCTGGAAATCTCATGGAATTACGAAAAGAGAAAAACTCAGGGAAAACGTAGATTTGATAAACACACATCTTTTGAGATATTAAAGACGATAACTGAAGTGTGTAATTACAGTGTAGATGAGGACTTTATTAAATTTTAGACATGGATTGGTACATTTTTTCAAAAGTTACGCAAGCAGTGTGGAATCAAATTATCAAGTTGAAACAGTATATTTATGTTTAATAGAAAATGTATTCTAGTTTTTTGAGAGAAAAACAATAACTACAGCAAAAAATAAAGGCGAGGATGGGTGGCTGTGAGGAAAAATGGAGGTCACTGAAATAAATAAATATTTGTGTTATTTGTATGTGTTTTCATGTTTAACTGCATCAAAAATGATGTAAGTATCCTTTCCGTTTACCTTATATATAAAATTATATAATAGGTTAAATATGAGATTTAAGTGTGAATTTGTGCTCGTAAATTTCCTTCGGACACTCCTTAAGTACAATTCATTTCCTGTCTATTAATGTTTAACCTATTAGGGAAGGTAGAGGTAAATTAGGATCAGGGGCACTCCAAGGTAAAAAAAAAAAAAGTGACCATGCTATCCCGTTGGGAAGACCGCGGCGAGACCTTTCCAGCGACACTTCAACCGCCTTCCAAGATCTAGTAGTTCCTGAATTAGAAATTTCTTCCCTTCCCTTAAGTCGGGATCCATCCCTGCGATCTGGATGAATAATACTGATTTGAACTCGTTTCGCCGAGACCTATCCAAGGAGACCTCAACCAACTTCGAAACCCTAACATGTCCTAAGTTATAAATTGCCCCTCGCCCCTCTCTATCTTTGGAACCACCCCTGCGATGTACGGGTTTGAACTCGCCGAGACCTTTCTAACGACACCTCATTTACCTTCCTAGCTCGTAGTAGTTCCTGGGTGTAAAGTTGTCGATAGGCGGACAGAGCGGTCGTATATGGCTTCAGAGCACTTGCTGCTGAAGCCAAAAAATCCAAAATGGTAGACCCATTCGGTGTTAATTTCTTCAGGTTATAGAGAAGCTACTCCGTATTTGTGAATGTTTTCCCGTTGCTAGGTTGATGTTTCACGATAGTAACCAAATAATGGAATCGTCTAGGCTTTAAGGTTTATTTGTTCATGAATGTTACTTTGTTAGAACGTATCATAAAACACATCTGGAAGCGAGACGATCTTTCGTTTTGAGTGGTACAATGTGTTTTAATATTACGAATTCTCTTTTCCTAGCATTGGACCCAATGTGAAGTTGTTAATTGATCGTCCAGATGGCCCCTACTGTTTCCGAGAGCAAAAGGATCGTGTGTATTATATAGCGGAGAAAATCTTCAATTTGTCAACTAATGTTGGACAGGATTGTCTCGTGAGTGCTGGGACGTGTTTTGGAAAGTTTACAAAATCTGGGAAGTTTAGATTGCACGTGACTGCATTGGCCTATATAGCGCCTTATGCTCAGGTAAGACGACTAGATTTTTCATGCTGATATTGTTTTACTTTGAAATATAATTTTACCGAGGAACTAGGAAAAAAAAACTTGTTAGGTAAATTGAAGGGTGTTTCCAGAAGCTCTTAATTTGAATTTATCCATAGGCTTTAGGCATTTAAGGCTCAGGACGGGATACGTAAGGGGAAAGAATGCAGGAAGGAGATGGTCAGGGCCTAATTTGAAGGTACACTCGTGCTCAAATTCTTTCGCATGTCTTCATTTGGGAGTTTTCTTACAAATAATAACTTTTCCTCTTGAATTCTGGCGTTCGCTTAATTGTTATAAATGTTAAGTATATAGAAAGGAATATTTCCTGAAATTTTGTCACAAAAATATTAATAAATAATGAAACTATAACGAAAAAACTGAAACATGAAGAAATGGTCGAGAAAAATTAAATC
This sequence comes from Lepisma saccharinum, assembly GCA_022664845.1. Lineage (NCBI taxonomy): Eukaryota > Metazoa > Arthropoda > Insecta > Zygentoma > Lepismatidae > Lepisma > Lepisma saccharinum. The sequence goes on along the minus strand of JAGDQP010008895.1, from coordinate 3,193 downwards.
GAAAACTGAGAGATTTGGCAACAGAGAGAAATTGGGAGGAAAGGAGGTATATTTCTATTTCGCTCCATGAAACAGTGTATATTTTTAGTATTACCTGCAACTGAGATTACAGACGATGTTCTTTCAAATAAAACATTGCACAAACAAAATATCAGCATATGCATTGCATAATCAGGTAACATAAACTATTATACCCCCGAGAAGGCGAGAAGAAAGACACAATATTGGTTTGAAATTTCAGAGTGAAGACTGTCATTCAATGCTGTGCTAATAAATGCTGATGAAAGGACGATAATCCAGCGCCCTGTGTGGCGTAGTAGTTCAGGCTGGCGACCTCGAAGTAAAGGGTTGTCAGTTCGAGTCACCTATCCGTCCTGAATATTTTTTCTCCCGAATGCAAAACAGTGTGATTAACTCTCTTAAATTATATTATTCTTAGTAGTTGACTGTTGATAGACTGTTTACTACGTTACGAGCGAGGGAAAAATCATCAGAAACCTATTATTCAATGATGCAAGAGAAATATGCGGATAAATCTATTCTATCCATGAATTTAATTAAATGTTATTTATGGCGATTTACTCCTCTATAGTAGGGTGACCAGACTCCGTTGTTAACGGGACAGCAGATGTCCAACTTCTTTTTACTACAAATAAGTCTCAAATTTTGTTCACTTAACTTTTTTTTTTTTCTCGTGTTACTCCCAACAATTGCTTGGCAGGAGACAGTAAATAAAGAGAACCTAGCCATCGCATCATACTTTATGTTGGTGTCTTAGTAGTTTCTGAGTTGAAAGTTGTCGAGTGACGGGAAAAGGGTTATATAAGGATACACAGTACATGCTACGGATCCCCTCTATTATCATATTAATTCTCCTTAATTCCTTTAAATAAACCTTTTATTTCACTTCAAGCGTATCTTAAAGGATTGACTTCTTTGTTTCGAAAAAGGATTAAGAAAATTAAATTTTGAATGGAATACATTTAAGCTAAAACTTGATTCTTTAAATACTAATTAATATCTGGTTCAGTATCATACTCAAATCCTTCATAAAAACATTACATATGATATTTTTTCTTCGCAAGTGTATAAAATACTTTTGTGTTAATGGATATTTAACTAGATTGAATTGATTGCGTGTATGGTATACGCAATTTATTAATACTGCGTACATGTGTGCGTGTGTCGTTTGCCATGTCTAATTTTAGTAATTTTCTTAAAAATGTATACAACAAGTGGATAAAGAAATACTGTAACTACATCAACACCAGTTTCAACATTAGTCCTACATCTACTCCTACAATTACAGCAACATCTACTCCAACGCCTACAGCCCATACTTCTACAACTACATTTACTTCTATATCTACTCCTACATATACTACTACAACTACACCTACATCTACTACAAATACTACTATTTCTCGTTATATTATAATAAGAATTTTTAATACGTACTTTACAGAATCATCTTCAGAGCCACCCCACCCCAACCTAACCTACACTTACCAAACGCACCAATGCCTACCCTAAACTTACCGCGTGCCATTCCACCACACACCTCCTCTTCCACTCCCTTGTCCTGACTACATTTACTCCTACATCTACAGAACTCTCAGCCCTGCGGCCTTAGCGTTTCTTGTATGTCAATATCTTCATTGATTACCGAGAAGTGTATTTAGTAACTTTACTTAAGTAGGTGGGGGGCATGCCCCCCGCCGGCTCTACAACCTCAGTGACAGTCCACCGTCTACACTCTCCTCCTAGTGACGCCATCCGTACCTCCTGGCCGCCGCCACTGCGCCTTTGGCGCTTCACTCCCCAACTCTGCCCTGCGGGCTTCGCCCCTTCGGCGCTTCCCTCACGCATACTTTCCCTAACTGTCAGTTCTGCGGGCTTCGCCCCTCCTGGCCGCCGCCCCTGCGCCTTCGGCGCTTCCCTTACGCATGCACTCCCCATTGCCCCCGCCCAACGGATTTTACTCGCTTCGCTCGTAAAATAACCACCATGTGTCTACGATTTATAGTTTAGCTGTTGCTAGTTGCTTGGGTAAACCAAGTACCAAAAGTTGTGTAACATACTCTCGAGTCGATTCCATCAACTCTCATATCTGTACGATGTATAGTTTAGCCGTTGCTATGCTGGTTGCTAGAGTATACAAAGTGACAAAAGTTGTCTAACATACTCAAAAGTCGATAGCACCAACTCCCATGTCTCCTCGTTATGTAGTTTATCCGTTGCTATGGCCGTTAAGGTAAACAAAGTGCCAAAAGTTTTGTTTTCGAGTATACATTTGATTGCACCAAGACCCATGTCTCTACGGTGTATAGTTTATCCGTTGCTAGGGTAAATAAAGTGTCAGAAGTTGAGTTTCCGAGTATATATTTGATTGATTGTATCTTATAATGCTAGGATATGGCGGAGTTACGCGCTTTTTCCACCCTCTTCTCCCATTTGATTACATGTTAATATTCCTTATGCCATTATCAATGTACTTAAGTGCACGTGTACTCGGGAACTGAGACTTTGAAGAAAAAAAAGTTGAAAATCGACAGTCCCGTTTTTGACCCTTAATATCTCCCGAAATTGGCCAATGTCCGAAAAAAGAGGTCCCGATGGCGGGATGCGACTTTCAGAGATTAGATCAGTGTGAGTATATGTTGTCTCCGACACACATACTTGGTCGGTTTCACAAAAACCTGCCCTGGCGTCGAAAACTATGCGAGATCTTCCGCCAAGGATGTCACTTAAATAGGTAAATCACATTTTCTTACCTGTTCAGATTACAGCTATTTTTTCATATAATAATTTACGATAACTATAATTTTAATTAAACCAAGTTAATTCTTGATACAGGACAAATTGGCAAAGGTTTGATTCCACTATTAAATACTTGATAGTCACGTGTAGTCTTTTTTTTTTTTTTTTTATTTATTTTTTCTCATAAAATCGTCAGGACGGAAGGGACGTTATAGTCTGGCAACAGTGTTCCTGTTTTCTTCATGGTTTATTCTGTAGGCAATACAACATTCTTATTTTATAAATTGTACCTACGTTATATACTTTCAACTTTTCTTGTCGTCCGATAATGCGATCACCTAGAATCGCGAAATATATATATCATGATTTTGTTCATTGTTCTCTGTATACCGTATACGTTTGCGGACTTTACGTTGTTCAAAAAAAAAAAAAA
>JAGDQP010008894.1:40441-61201 GCA_022664845.1 Lepisma saccharinum | reverse complement strand
CCGTTGGAACATGATTTTGAACTTCGGAAGCGCCTGATGAACATACCTTCTCACTTATTCTGTTGTACGTACCTTGGGTCAAATGAAGGAAGTGGGAAGGAACGGGAAACCCCAAAGAAACCCAAGCAGACGGTGCAGTTCTCGAGAAATGAACGAAGTTAGCCGGAGTTCCACGAATGGCTACACCAACGTTCTACCATTGAGCTACGGCGGCTCGGTAAAAGCAGCGATGTGTTACTACGTATTGAACAACAATATCTCAGATGGTAGGGGGTTGACTTCGCATTCGGAGTCTAGGGTACGATCCCAACTGCCGGCCATCGTGACAGGTTTTTTTAGTAAGATTTTCCACAGTCACACCAGGCTAATGCCAGGATAGTACATTCGAAATTACAGTATTGTTACAATACGTAGTTTTCATATAGTCGGAATTTTTCTTCGAACTTTCGAACACCGCTATTCCTAAAGTTTGTAGAATTTTATTTTAAACACCTAATCAATTTTATCTTAATCACAACACTTAGTTTCAAATGGAGGAACTATCATGTGGGTAATACAAGCTCGCATGAAAGAAAGCTATATTAAATTCGTTCGAGCTATTACAAAAGGTTCTGTTATGATTATGACTGCCGAAGGAAAATTCAATACACCAACCATCCGTGATCTTATCAGTAACTGCTTGAAAAGAAATTTCCAAACATTAAAGCAGGTATGAACGTATAAACTCAAAAGAGTTTTTATTACTTTATATGCTTTGCACATTGTGATACGAGAAATAATTAAACTGTAAACAATTACTAAACTATTTTAAAAAAAATATTTCACTAGAACACTAAAATATTTAAAGTAAGTATTATTATAATATGTAGTACATTCCTTCTGATCCAGTCTGTGTTTATATTCTACAGAATGTTTTTAAATTCGTGCACAAGGAATTTAGGCAAACTATGGACGCTATGTTCTAACTACAAGTAACCCCGTTTGTGCGGTATCGAAAGGTTATTTCCTTATATGGTTAAAATCACTCTTGCAACATCACGGAGAGATTGTTTGCAACGTAACTGATGATCGAGCTACCGTAACTCAGTTGGTAGAGTGTTGCCCTCGCATTCGGGAGACCTGGGTTCGATACCAGTAACTGGCCACCCTGACTGAAGTTTTCCCCACGATTTTCCTGAGTTACACCAGGATAACCCTAGCATTACCAAGGGCGGGAGGGGGCTCCGAGGCCCACACATTTATTTTTTTTTTTAAATATTTTTAACATTTCCAGTTCGACAAAAAATCTGAAAAAGTTTGATATTGTCAGGCTTCAGTCTATTGTTGATACAGCGTACTTGCTTCATTTTTATTGCTTGTCTTGTTTCAATTATAATTTAAATAACAGGTTGAGGGCCTCGGAGGTCCCCCCCCCCCCGGTAGTAGTAAGGGGCTATATATGAAATGTGGTATGAAGGTACCTTGATGCATATGCTATATTGTACTAAGGTGCTTTGATCTTATTGTTTGTTTTTCTATAAAAACGAGTATAAGAAATATGTCATAGTAACATCACGAAAAAATTGTCATGTACAGATATAGTTGGCAACACTGTACTTAGAATCATCGTAATAAAATAGAAGGAAACTATGTAATGTCTTAGACACCCAAAGTTCATATCAGACATAATAAAAAAGTTTCCGTGAGAAAAAATGACATTTTCTTTGTGGTCTTCAGGGCCCTCCCCTGGTAATTAATGCGACCCCAAAATACCTTGGTAATGCTAGGGTTAATGTCAGGATGGTATCTTCGAAACCAGATCCTGACCCCGACTTTCTCATATCTCCTATACCCACTCCTATTCCGGTCCTGAGCCACAGTTGTTTAAAGGCAATAAATGCAATTCAAATTCAACAAAGCTGATCTAGGCAGCTTTATTACTTCATATTGAACAATGAACTGTAAAAATTACGATAACTGGCATTGAATTCCACTTCGGACCAATATATCCATGCTGTTGCGCGAGTAAACTTGTTTCTCTAAAATGCGTTCAATTATCTCGAAGGAAGTTGAATGCAGCTATTTATAAATGAATTAGAAACAACTATTTTAGTTTCAGGAGCCAGTGAGCTTCTAAGGACAAGACCTACAGTTTTATTTAATTGCGTTTCGAATTCTGCGTTCAATGTATCCTATTAGGTTTAAGCCCGAGACCACGCAACAATTATTCTAGCCTTATGAGGTTCACCCGAGATTTAAAACAAACAACAGTTTTAACCCTTTGCACTCATTTGCAAATACAGGAAATTCATGTATTTAACACGCAATTATCTAATAATTAAAAATAAACTTCGGATTGCAATTTTTTTCTCTTCCCGAAGGTCCAACACGTGACTAAATGTCCATATATGTACTGCTAGCAGGGGCTGTAACGTAATCATTTAAAAGGCATAGTCACGTGCTGCTGCCTGTATGAGCACGTAGAAGAAATTATTGCGTCATTGCGTACCCCCTGTGGTGTTATTAAAGAGTAGTGTGATCTATTTGTACTGCTGTGTTCAGTTTCTATCTAGTTTTTGGGTTCCCACCTCAATTCATCTTTGCCCCTTTTCTTCCCTATCCCTTTCTCGCCCCCATTAGATTTTTTTCACAGCATAAAGTAGCATTAGAAACTTTTTAGGACACGAATTCAACGTATACTTTTTTACTCGATGACAGAAATTTAATGAATATATATTTTTTTCTATGATCCATTGCTTGGATTGAAATGTAACTTATGAAATGTATTGGGTTAGTGCAAACCTTCTACCCGTTTTTAACATCTCACACGCTAGCATAGTACTGACCCTCAGATGGTATTTCCAGTGCGTGAATCGGTAGCCATGTAATCGGGGGGGAACATTAAAGCAGCCCCGGACACAGGCACTAACAGTGTGGATGAGCAGACAGGGACACCGGATCGTGTCGGTGAAACGAGACCGATAAGGAGCACATCCGACACTGGTTACTTTTTGAGTTCGATAAAGGTAGTAATGCGACCGCAACATTCTGTAAGTGTCTAGTGAGGCTGCAGTTGACGACAGAACACGTCCTCGGTGGTTTCGAAAATTCAGAAACGGAGATACAAGCTATCCAGATCAAGCACGGTCTGGACGTCCAACAGTGTTTTCCGAAAACAATCTCGACCAATCCACACGAAACAGACTAGATCCGACCGTAGGGGAATTAGTGAAAACGCTCCAGGTACACAGAACAACAGCTAAAATAACTGCTCAAATCGCTGTGTTCAACTACAAAATTCGATCGTTGTGTTCCACATTAGCTGAATGTAACTCAACCAGAGGGGCGCATTGCTTTCCCAGTACAAAATTGACCGGTTCTTAACACGTAGGAATGGACACGAGCGAGTTTTCGTTAAACTCGACTCGACTCATAAGAGATATCTTTCAACTCGACTCAACAAATATTATCCAACTCGAAACACGACTCGAAATTCACTCGAGCTTCGAGTCGAGTCGAGCTAAAACAAACCAAATTCCTACAGTATTAATTAATGTCTCTACGCTGTCTTCTTGGGATGGCAAAAATTTCCGGACAACCAGATGACAAATTATCCGGTATCCATTTAACCATCTGGATTTTATCCGTCATCCGAATATTCCGTATATCAGCCGGCATCCGAAAATTATCCGCTATCTATCCGGATATTACATGACATACCAATATAGTCCAGTCATTAGGAACTTTTTGGGTGCAAAAGCTTGAGGAGTTTTGAAATTTGGCACGATTGTACACTTAAGAACCCTAACTATAATGCTAAATTTATAACTTTGGGTTGGGGGACAGCCGCTCGCACCGCTATCTTGAAAAATTGCGGCTGAAAGGCAGATTTTAGCATAGAACTCCATTTCTGTAGGTTTCAGAGACCCATTTTTTAATTGAAAATTTGAGAGGATTCGCAATGTAAATTTCCTCCAAAGTTACTTATATAAACATTTTGAAAATGAAGCCATTTTGAATAAAAAATTGCGGAAAAACATGTATATATGTAAAGTATGCCTAATCCAAACCACTGAAGCTAGACAAACGTAATTTGATATGCTGATGTATCATCAAGAGTACATTACGGAAAAATTACAAAATTTGAAGAAAATCGTCATCTTCAATCCAATATGGCGGACAAATCATATATATAAAAAAGAACAGTAGAACACCCAGGCCGAATTGCTGGAGCTAGATAAACGAAATTTGGCATAAATGTGTACCATCAAGAGTAGGTTGCAAGAAAATTACGAAATTTGAAAACCAAATCGCCATCTTGAATACAATATGGCCAACAAACGTATAGATATGTCGAAATATGCCCAGGCCGAACCACTGGAGCCAGAGAAACGAAACTTGGCCTGAAAGTGCAGTTTACCGTAAAATTTTGAAATTTGAAAAGACTCGCCATATTGGATCCAGTATGGGCGAGAAGCATACACATCTAAGATATGCACATATATTTTAATCGTCTCTATTGAATTCAAGATGGCGACTTTTTAAAATTTCATTTCTCTAGCTCTAGCGGTTCGAGCTGGGTGTTCATTTATATACCAGGGTGAGTCATATGTTCGTAGCGTTTTCATGGATAATGTTCAGCACCCGCCTCCCCCTGTACCACAGAAGCCTATTCGGCGAAGTACATCCCATCACACTGTATGGTCCTTCTTCAACGTTCCACCAGTGACACAAGCCCCTGACGATACCAGGCTGCAGGCTTTCAAGCAAAGAACTCAGTAATGCCAGTTGTCACATCATCCACGGAATGGAATTGCCTGCCCCGCATGGAACGAAACAGATGAAAATCAGATGGTGCAAGGTCGGGACTGTAGGGTGTGTGTGTGTGGTAAAATGTCCACGCCATCCATGTCCGCAATGTGCTGGCGGACTCTTCTTGACCTGTGGCATGAAGCGTTGTCAAATTGGAGGAGCAGTCGCTTTCGGTTCATCAATGCTGGATAACGAAGGTGCACTATGTCGTATACCCGTTGCAGCTGTTCAGCATACAATGTTCCATCTACGGAGCGGCCATGTGGAACGAGCTCCCAGTGCACGGGACCATCGAAATTCCACCACACACACAACATTGTCTTCTCTTCAAACCGCCCTCTTTGAACCACTGGCTGTGCCTCGGTACCAGGTTGAAACCATTGTTTCCCGGTGTCAGGATAACGAAGAAAGATCCACTTTTCATTATTCGTGATGCTCCGCCGCCAAAACCTGTCGTCAGTTGGGTTTCGAAGCAGTTCTTCACACAGGGTCACACGATGTTGAGCTTGAGCGGGAGTCAAATCATGGGGAACCATTCTCGGTTGCCTGGAGCGAAACCCAAGTTGATGCAGATGACGAACGACACTGGTTTGTGATGTCTGGAACTCATCTGCCAGCTGACGGGTACTGGTTCCTGGGTTTCCTTCAACAGCGTTCAGGAGGGCATCGATATCCGTCGTCACAGGGCGTCCACTCTTGGGCTTGTCATCGAGACTGGTGTCACCAGACCGAAAACGTTGGAACCACTTTCTAGCTGTGGACGGATGGACAGTACCTTCACCTTCTACGGCACAAATTTCCTTGGCTGCTGCTGCTGCATTCAACCCCTTTTTCTAGTAATGGCGCAGAAGCACACGACACACAAGTTTCTCCTCAGCCATTGTCCTGCCAACGGTGTATTCAACGCGTAGTTCCTCCCACACACCGTTAGCGCTGTGATCAGACAGACACGTGACACGCTTTCTGCCACCACCACCTTCACCTGTTCTACACGTTGCACATGGTTTTCCGGCACCGAGTTGGCGGGGCCACCCAACGCTACGAACATATGACTCACCCTGGTATATATAATTTGTCCGCCATATTGGATTGATGATGACGATTTTCTCCAAATTTTGTAATTTTCCCGTAATCTCTTGATAATCCATCAGCATATCAAATTTCGTTTGTCTAGTTTCAGTGGTTTGGACTGGACATACTTTATATATATAATAATAATAAATCACGGCCATATTCAATCCACTAGTGGCTGAGGCCTCTCCCCGAAGGGAGGAGTTGGTCTACTGCTCCCACGCTGACCAGACGGGTTGGGAGAGGAGAGCCGAAGCTCTCACTGTGATCGCCACTGTCTTTTATTCACAGCAGCTCCCCAATTGTCCTCACGATGCTGGGTCAACACCGAAATATTTGAGCCCCCATCGGGAATCGAACCCGGGACCGCTCGCATTGAAGTCGAGCGCGCTACCGACTAGGCTACGCAGGAGCTCATATATATATATATATATATATATATATAGTTTTTCGGCATTTTTGATTCAAAATGGCGACATTTTCAAAATTTTTATATAAGTAACTTTATAGGAAATTTACATTGCAAATCCACTCCAATTTTCAATTTTAAAAAATCTCTAAAACCTAGAGGAATATGGATCTATGCTAAAAACTGCCTTTTAGCCGCCATTTTTCAAGATGCGGCGGTCCCTCACGGTCACAACTTTAGCCTTATAGTTAGGGCCCCCAAGAGTGTACACTTTTGCCAAATTTCAAAACTCAACCTTTTGCACCAAAACACCTTTGTTTTGTCTCTAATGACTGGACTAATATCCGCCATCCGATGAGTAGTGTGAACGGCTGGAGAAAATTGTTTCTAACCAGTCGTTCGATGGTGTATATTGGGTAAAATTGCTTATAAATTACTGTATAAAAGGTGTATGAAAAATGTTATTTGTCAGATGGTAGAGACTTAAACTAGGGTTTTGGCGTGGCGTAGCGAAGCTCAGCTATTCTTGAGAACCGCTTTGCTACGACAGGGTTTATTACCGGTGTAATTAATCGTAACTTGATTACATTTTATCACGCCACATTTACTAACGATGGACAAAGTAAACGGATTCTAGCGAAGTTAGTTAACTTTGAGCAAATATTATTCGGAAGGTGACACTTAGATAGCCTAGCTTATGTCAGACGCTAGAAATCACAATATAAGACAGATCTCGCATTCATACCTGGAAATTTGTCTAAGTTAGAAGTCCAATAAGAATAATTTTTCAGAGTCTAACAGCCTTTGAATTTATCACAGCAAAAAGAATAAGATGTCCAAAAAATAATTTTAAAAAATGTATCTTCCTTCTTGGATTGGAGTTGACGCTTTGGCTGGAGACTGTTGCTGTCGAACTGAAGGCTCTCGCTGCCGAACTGAAGAAGCCCAGAAGATGGCTGATCGGTCTTATATAGTGATTCGTGTTTGTTCCGGGATTGCTGTAAATGTGTGTGTGTGTGTGGAGATGTCTGACATGGCTTTCCGCTCAACTTTAAGTAGGTCGAAAGGTGACGTTCCCATCATAAGAAGTATGGCTATTTGCTCGAAGGTGAACAACTTCTCAATTGACGTCATAGATTGCATTATATTGCATCAGTATTCGTTGGCGGTTACTCTGTTCATCTTTGCTGAAACATGGCGGCGGTTTTATTTCCATTTCACACAACAATTTACAATAAAAATATACTAAATCCTAATTTTTCCAATTATTTTTGAATTTTATGAATAAATTTAATTTTATCCATAGCTCGAGGAGATCACAGTAGTTATCCTTCTATATACAGATTTGGCCATTTCTTGTCTTCCCGTTTGGCCAATTCCATTTCACCTAACGAGGAATTTTGTAATTTCATAATTTCCTATGTTTCTGGCGATATGAAAACACTTAATGGTAACCAAAACCAACACTAATAAAAATAGGGTCTATTATCGTTCGTCTTGTTGTCCATTAAATGTTTTCATTTATATTAGCATCGCCAGAAACATACGATTACAATTCACATCTCACCTTTTTGGCACAGGGCTGCAAAACACAAGTAGAATTCTTTGAAAAGTATTAACAGCCGCGCCATTTTGAGAGTTTATTGTTGGATCATTCTGATGTTTGCAATTAACCGAGATATTGCAAACACCCATTTATGTACGAAGTTTCATTCCGATCGGTTTATAATTGGAAAAGTTACGATTTTTTTTAGAAGTTTGAATGGCCGCCATTTTGTTATGTGATGGATCGTTGTGGTTTTCACACTCGACTAACAATATAATATTCATTTTTGGGCCAAATTTGGTTCCGTTGTGGAAATTATGATATATTTTTTTTAAAGTTTGAGCGGCCGCCATTTTGAAATTTTTCATCCAAGATATTTATACAGCCAAATTTTGTTCCAAATTTGGTTTCAATCCGTTGAAAATTACGGCAATTATCTCGCTCACAAACACGGTATATTGAATATATATATATATATAGATCACCGAAGTCAAGCAGCTCTGGGTTTGGTCAGTGTTTGGATGGATGACCGTTTCAGCACTCCAGATGGTGTTGCCTGTGCGGCGTCCACCCAGCGTCGTGAGGCCAATTGGGGAGCTACCTGAATAAAGAGGTAGCGATCACAGTTGAGGGCTTCGGCTCTCCTCTCCCAACACGTCTGATCAGCGTGGGAGCAGTAGACCACCTCCTCCCTCCGGGAGAGGCCTCATCCAGTAGTGGATTGAATATGGCTGTGTATTATTATAGGCCCTACACATCTGAACTGAGAGTGGTTTTCGTGTCTGGGGATGATGGAAACTCTACAGAAAATTTCCGGAATTTCCGACATGAGAGTCTCTGTATTAGACATATTTCTAAAGAAATCTACCTAACATGCAAAATAACCCCCCCCCCCATTTCCCCCCCGCCTTAAATTCTATTGCTGTTGGTATTCTTTATCTGATGATGTTTTCATTCGATTCAGCGTACCAAAAAACCTATAAATCGACACCTCACACACCTATTTCACGCAACAATGGAATTCCAATACTTCCCCCTTCCCCTCCACCCTCCCTAGAATTTTTATGCACTATTCGGTTTTGTGAACCTCATGTTTAAGGTAACTTATTACCAAAGTTTCATGAATGCAGGAATTTCTCCATTTTGGGCTTATTTTATTTGTACTAAAAATTTGCTAAAACGAGTCACACAGGCGAGCCAAATATCAAACTCGACTTGACTCGAAGCTCGAGCCGAAAAACAGTGACTCGACTCGAAACTTGACTCGAGAAAATTACCTCAGGCTCGACTCGTGTCCATCCCTATTAACACGCACTGTCACGGGTTCTGTCTGTACCGGAATGTAAAGAATCAAAGAACAGCGTGTCGCGCTTCTGAACCGCCTCTAATTGACGTCCAAACCAGAAACTTCATCTCAAGAAGGTGACGATAAGTGTGTGTGATGGGGTGTCGGAACGGTAGTTGGTAGCGCAATGGGACGGTAATCCAAAGGTCTCGGGTTCGATCCCTGGTCCAGTCACATACTTTTCACTCTTTAATTATCTTTTTCTGTTATCGGTGATTTAGGGAGTTAGGTCAGTAATTAACAGCCCTTTTAAGGACCTGATTTTCTTTGTAAGTGTACCCAACTTTTTTCTTCTACTTGACGCTGATCAGCGATCGAATGAACGCTTCATAACTATCCCATAGATAATTATGAATATTTGTAGTTAAAAGAGGTGTGCAAATGAAAAAAAAAATGTAGATAAATGGTTATCTAGAAGTCACCATTGTGAATTAAAAATGTCCTTTAAGATACGGTTGCATCCGTCGTGTAAACTCTTTACGGGTGTTTGTTGACCTACCTTAACTGTAAAAACTTACAAAAAACACTTTAAAACCCAAACACGATTTTAAAACCTGAAGGTCGAGATTGAGAAAAGCTATTTTATTCGACGTCGCTCACAGTGGCGCAAATCCAACTTAACATGGAGTTGGAACAATCTGAATAAACGAACTCTGATAACACAAGGAGTAGGGTTACTACCCGTCCGGGAATCAAGATATTTGTCCGGGGTCCGGATTCGAAAGTTAAGAGCAATGTAAAGCCAAGATCTCCGACAAGAGATGGCAACACTATCTCCGTTTCGTTGCCCGAAATTTCAATGCTGCTCCAACAAATTCAAGCCTAGAGAGTTCTAACTTTCAGCGAAGAAAGTTCATAACCAATTCAAGAGTTCTATCCGTGCAGATTTTGCATTTTCTTTCTTGTTCATTGTTGAAATCGTTTCATTGTTGTTATGCCTATAACAATGAAGCTCTTGTTATCCTGGAGGATAAAGAACTAGTGCAAATGTCTTCCGAGGAAGTTACTAAAACAGAGCTGATTTATATAAGTTTTAAAGTAATATAAAAATACTGTGTGCAACAGGACGGTGCTCCTTTTTCAATATTTTACCAGTATCTGTCAAGCACTTCGCGAATGGACCTTGAGCTAGTAACACCCGTCACGACTCGTTTGTTGATAATACAGGGCGTTCGAGGTAAATCCAGAATGTGTATAGGCAGTAGTGATGGGGAAACAGATAAGAGTACCTTGGATCGGGGCGCCCTCTCCGTCCACTCGGTCATCAAGGCGTCAGTGTGCATTCGACGGCTGGCGAGCACAGAACGATGAGCCTGGAGTACGATCGTCGGGCGGCGATACTCGAATCGCTTCGTGCCGGGAAGACATCAAAAGAAATCATCGTCTGGTTTGGGAACAGCAAGAGCCACGTTTATGACACTGCTCGGAAGTTTAGAGAATCGGAGCATCCGGAACTTGTTACTGCTGCCAGGAAACAACACAAGAAGCGATCAGATCGGAAAAGAACTGACGATTTCATTACAGAGCTGAAAGAGAAGATCGAAGAGGATCGTGGACGAAGCATGCATAGCCTGGCGACGGAAATGGGCGTGGCCGCATCGCCAGTCCAAGTGCATGAGGACCTGCAGTGGAAATAATTTGTGTTTCGGAACCGTCAGTTGTTGACTGAACAAAAAATTGATAGAAAACTGGAAGCGCAAGCTCACCTCAACGACATCACGCACGATAGCGCTGGCTTCTTGGGATTCTTCTCAGACGAGAAGAACTTTATCCAAGACGGGAAGATCAACCGTCAAAACGATCGCTGGATCTGCCAAGATGCTGCTGATGTGCCTGCCGTTATGCACACCAAATTCCCGTCGTCTGTGATGGTGTTGGGGGTCGTGAGCAGCGAGGGAGACGACATGCCACCACACTTCTTCAAGGAGGGCCTGAAGGTGACAGCCGACAGTTACATCAACGTTCTGGAGACCGTGGTGAAGCCGTGGATCCGCTCATAAGGGACGGAGGACAAAGGAGTGGACCAACGCATCACAACACTAAAGGTGCTGTTTCGTCTGTGCGATGATTGCATGCAATGACCGCATTCAGCGAACGCGAGCGACGGAAGCATACAGTGGGGTAGTTTCGTTTATGCGCTTACACGCGCGCGACGCCTTACTATGCTTTATACATCTATATATTTACTTTTCGCGCAGTTCAAGTTTAAGATCTTTTTGTAAACAATATTTCTTACAGTAACAGAATTTTAGACATGATTACAAACAACTATAATAATAATATAGACAACATTTAAATTAAACTCAACTTTCATTCAATTTAAAACAACAGTGTTACTTCAATTTGCCTATATACTCTGCTGCCATCTATTGAAGACCAAACTTACTACAGGTTTGCATGTATTCTCTTTGTTTCGGTGTTTACCAACAATTTCATAGCATTTTCGTCCCATTCTTGACGTAGCTTGCAATACTCATCTCTGCTTAAGTTCATATTTGGCACAAAATAAGATTCAATGAAAACACGAATGTAAACTGCGCACAATACCATAAAACGCATGCGACTGCTGTAACTTGACTGCTCTCCGAAGAGTCGTTGCAATAGTTGCTAGCGTCACCATGCTTTCAACGCGCAAACCAAACTGCCTTCACTGATTTCCCTTCAACGTGTCAATGCGGTGGCGCGTGCAGCAGTTGCATCCGATCGTATGCGACAATCGTACAAACGAAACTGCACCTTAAGGATGCTCTACACGCAGCGATCACCGATCAGGGACTTGATGATCCAGATTGATCGAGATGAGCTGAAGTTGGCGTGCAGCCGATTCCGGTGCAGGCTTGAAAAGGTTGTAGCAGCTGACGGAGGCTACATTGAATAATTTGATTAGGTCTTTTCTGTACTTTCTTTATACCAAGTTTGGTACCAATACACTTATTTTTCGTTGACAGGCAACGTTTTTTTTTTCTATTTGATCAATTTTCCGGATTTACCTCGAACGCCGGAAATTGAAAAGGTGAAAACAGATTCTAATTTGAAGAAAAGTTAAATCTTGATAATTCTTTCTTTTAACAGTGGTCGTCATAATTTAAATTCTTTCTTCATTAATGATGTTTATTTATGTTTGAATGTGTCCGAGCATAACTCTCGTTACAATGGAATCCCTGATTTATGAAGACTCATATCATAGCTATGCAAATACCGTTATGATCTGCTAAAATTAGTACAATACACACTGGCTCAATATTACACTAATATCTATTTGGCACTTCGCGAATGTACCTTGTCAGTGTTATCAGAATCTGCCATATCTAAACTATTCTGCTTGTCAACAGCTTACTTGTGCGAATAAAATTTCTACGCCTTGGCCAACACAAAATACAAGAAACGAGAGTTAACTTCTTTCAGTGGACCAAGAATTACGAGTGTGTTTGTCTGTGATTCTTTCTCGTATTGAACAACTGTACGAAAATAAACAATATTTCCCACTGAATTGTAAAAATGGTGCAATTATTGACTACACGTTGTTTACTACTGTTATTTGAATTACACTTTTACAATTCTCTAAGGGCAATAATAATATCATTTAAGTATTTAATCCATATATCTGGTTTGTATATGCTTATATTTTCCATTTTAATAGAATGATGCTTGTGGATTTTCGCGGCACACCCTTTGAGAATCCCTGCAGTATATAGGTTACGCTGTCCAAAATGTGGTGAATTTAGAGAGACTTTATTTTATGATACCACAACGTAAGATAGATTTCCCGAAGTTACGTGAGCTACGTTCTGTTACGTTACGCTAAGTTTTCATAGAGAGAGAGGTTACGTAAACAATTACCTCGTACGTTATTCGTTTTTCAATTTTATTAGTAGTATTACGTTATTAAAACTTAGGCCTATTGCTTTTTTTTTAAAAAAAAAATGAAGCACATTACTGAAAGATTGGTCCTACTTCGATTTAAGTTTATCCAATAGTGTATCTCAGGCACTCCATGCATCAAATTTAAAATATGTCCGGGAATACGGAAAGGAAAAGGTCACCCTAACAAGGAGTCAGGTGCGAAAGGTCGGTCTAAATGAAAACTCTGTCGTTTTTATATATCTTCAGGGGGTTAAAAGACCTACCATTTCCCCATGCTGTACGTTTGTTTCTTGGTTAAAAAAAAAAGTTTTTTTTTTAAAAAAAAACTTTTCTTTTTTTTTAAACTAGGTGCTTAGCAGGGAGACTAAATGTATACTCTGATAATTGCCATTAATTGTTGTATTTGTTCTGCATGCGGACAACAATATTTTAATCTGTACTTATTCAATCACAACTCGAGTAAATATTAATTTTGTAAGTAATTGATGATGGATTAACATAGCTTCTCTGTACTTTTATAGTGTGAACTTATATAACTGAATATACATTATTTTTAGCTAACTTTCACAGTGGGATAATACTCATTCAGCAGCACGCAAATGTGGGACAAAACTGCACAAAGTTTTTAAGTTTTCTTTATACTGTATTGCTTTACTCTTGAGTCTTGAGCCAGTATTTCTAAAAATAATAAAGATAAGTCCTGATGCCCTTAAAAGGATAAACCAGCAGCACATTTACGGCCTTAATGTTCATCCAAAGTTATTTCTTTATTGAAAACTTTAAACAAGAATACTAATTTGGATGCTTTCTCTGTACCTAATTTATTGCGAAGTTTTGACTGAATCAGACCAAATGATGAAAAAATTCGCTCTACACTTGCAGAGGACGCCTGGGCTATAAACAATTGTTCGATCATGGGGAACACTTTGTCACTGAACTTTTCTATTTCTGTTTTCTGTCTCTTCCACCAGTCCTAAGTGGTTACATTCGCTGTCACTTGGGGGTTAAAAAGGGTCTGCTGGAATCGTGGTGACTTTACTTGAAACTTTACAATTGTTGGTACTAGAAGTGTATCAGGGTGGCGTTCATTAGCAAATTCCAGAGCAATTCTTTTCTCTTCCGAAGGTATACCCAAATAACACATTTTTTAAGCAGACTTTTAAGTGTGGTGTCCTGACTCTTAACTGGATAAATACTTGTTATATACTATATAGTTGTATTTACTTAAACAAAGCCTATTTTTTTTTTTTTAATTTTAAACCATGTGGTTTAAACCAGCCAACCCTACGTACGTAGTTTTGAGATTTTTTATATTGTTAAAAATACAGAAATTTGAATTTTATTTATGGCATTTAGGCATCTAAGGCTCAGGCCGGGATAGGGGAGGGGAAAGGATTTGTGACGGTGTCGGCCAGGGCCTATGTTAAAGGTGCCATCCCGGCTTTTGCCTGGTGTGATTGAGGAAAAACCCTGGAAGACCGACTGCTGGGATAGAACCCACGACCTCCCGAATGCTACGCTAACGCTTTACCACTGAAATAAGGCGGCTCGGTAAGAAATACAGGAGCAATTAACAAAAATATATAAGTATAGAACCGGTTATTCTGCCAGTAATACTTTACGGTTGCGAAAGTTGGAGTAAGACCCTAGCTGATGAACATGAATTACGTCTGTTTGAAAATAAGGTTTTGAGAAAGATATACGGGACGAGATGACTGGAGAATGGAGGAGACTGCATAATGAAGAACTCAACGGACTATACGATTCACCGAATGTTGTAAAAATAATGAAATCGCGACGACTAAGGTGGGCAGGCCATGTAGCTCGGATGGAGGAAAAACGAACGTTATATTCTATTCTGGTTGGAAGGTCGGATGGAAGACCACTGGGAAGACCGAGACGTCGTTGGGAGGACAATATTAGAAGAGATCTTCGAGAAGTACATGTTCGTTATGAAAACTGACTTGATGTTGCCCAGGATAGAATCCAATGGCGAACGTTTGTTACTGCGGCGATGAACTTGCAAGTTCCATAAGCCATAGAGTTAGTTAAATATAAGTAATTTAAAAAATATAAAGTGTAGGCTCAAGACCTGTCCTTCAGATCAATCTCGTCTCATTTTAAATAACAATGCACAAGCTTCGAAGATTAGGACATTCTTATACACAGCACGGAAGAGTTATAATCTTACCTCGTACGTCAGAAATCCTTAGTCTGCACAAAATTCCACTTATTCGTTCGCAAGTAATTTCGGAACTGGATGTGGTTGCATACTCAAACGTTTGGAGGTAAGGAAAAAGGTTTATGAATATGCAACCGTAAAAGTTAAGTGTTGAGTCTTGCCACCCCTACCTTGACAGACCATATTAGTTGCATGAATCAGCAGACAGCCCCTGCAACCTATCCGAGTTAAAACTCGGATGATTAAAGTCATTATAAGTAATTAAAAAATAAAGTGACAATTTTACTTACTAACTTCTGTTTACACATAGGATGCATACTAGGAATAACTAGGAGGGACAGGAAGACGAATGAACGGATTCGCCCACAAACAAAGGTAGAAGATATAATCAGGACCGCGAAGGAGATGAAGTGGAGATGGGGCAGTCACATAGCTAGACGAACAGATGGAAGATGGACGACAAATGTACTACATTGGATTCCCGGAGAAAAGAAACGACCGAGACGACGTCCAAATGCACGATGGGTAGATGAAATCAAGCGTTTTTCAGCATGGATGAGGATAGCAGCAAACCGTGATATGTGGAGAGAAAAGGGGGAGGCCCTCATCCAGGAGTGGATAGAAAACGGCTGAATATGATGATGATGATGCTTTGCATATGGAGGTTAAGTATTAAGAGATTTACCTATGGGTATTTGTGGCTTAACAAGCATGGTGGATCAGTAGGAGTCAAGTATTTTAGTTTTTCCTTTTTTGTACTTTTCTATAAAACTTTTGTGTTATTGTGTTTTACTATGAGAAAGACTTTAGTTTTTCTTTCTTTTGTTATTAACCGCTTCAGAAGAACTGTCCTGACTACCCTATCTAATCAGTAATCATGTAGGCCACTGAACCCTTCTCTACTCTCCCTCAACCTCTAGCTTTGCCTCAATTTACCGTCCTTCATACCCTTGCTTCTATCGTCACTTATAAGCTATGAGCAGCCAATTATTAGGCGTTTGTTATTCGTGTAAATTGCAAGATGTAACACTGAGTGAATTGGTATTCATGAAGTAGCTGGTGAGCTTCTAAGGACGGGACCTACAGTTTTTGGTAAAGTGGGCTCGGAAGCACTCCATTCAATGGATCCGGCGGGATTTGAACCCGTGATCACGTGCACAGAAAGCGAGCGCTTTAACCTCTCGGCCACCTCGAAGTCGAAAGATGCCAGAAGATAATTTCCGAAAACTAAATTGTCCGCAAATTTCTCTAAACTATAACTTAATTCAATTTAAACCATTCACAACACCTGGTACGACGATTAGCAGCTGCCAGCAATGCTTTCCCTACGGCTACTGCAGATCGAAACATGACTGAGATGGCGAGCTACGGTCTAAGTGGAGAAGTCACTTGTAGATGGCACATCCTCCTGTGAGGATAACCCTAAAATGCGGGTAGCTGTTGCACAAGATCTCCTCTGTTTTGCTTTGTTAAAGCTTCAGCCAGTTTCACTGTATACGAAATTATCATAATAGATAGACTTATCACGCTTCCCCATTTCTGGCTGCGGTAAAACTGATGGATTTTCGTTCAGAGCACGTGATTTTGAATCCATCCGCTAGGTAGCTCTGCCATAGACTTCATATTCTACTATAACAGTTATAGCGACTGCTAAGTGATAAAATGCTTTCAAGATAGTCTGATTTGGCTGTTGTCGCATCTGATTCAAACAGGTGCCCCGACACCTAAGAGTCTAGATATTGAAATGAAACTTAACAGAGGGTTATTCAAACATGGTGGCAATCATTTATGCATTTGATGGGGAAAGGGCGTAACTTCTCTTACGCCCTTATTCCATCAAACTCTGAGGTTATTTGGTCATTTTCATCCAATATTTCCATTATAATACATAAACGGAAATTAATCCCCTGTAAGTAAATTGCATCAAATTACAACCTTGTAATATGATTTCACAGACTGTCAGGTTTTTCTGCCGGGCTCTTGATAAGAAAAATTAGTTCATATCCAACACTTAACGAAATAGAGTTGAACTTCATGCACGGTTAGTTGAAATCGGTTAGCAAAACTAGTGGAACTAACCAAATACTCTTTAAAACAATAAGAATTTGAATTCAGAAATTGAAGTGCATATAAAAACCCACTTCGAAACACATTTTAATCCACATGGTTACATTTTACTGCGTCTTCTTCTTGGATAGGAAACGGTCCATTACTTTGTACGTACAATAAAGCATTCATACCATGTATCATTAATTTACAATATTTTCTTGTAAACAGACAAAAGATCAATTATCCGACTGAGACAAGGTTGAATAAACACAATAATAAAAAATCGGGCAGTTTATATTGAAGTTAAGTTAATTCCAAAACTTAATTCAACGTAAGAAAAAGTACGTAACCACATTAAGAGGGCCCCCAGTCCCCCCCCCCCATTTTTAACATTTTTCAAAATATTTCAAAAACTAAGAGTATTATCAAAAATGTAAATTCATACCGCACTAGAACTTACAAATTACTATGAAATGCAATGGACAGCGATCTCGAAATCTTATCGATTGATGAGTGCTCATACTTCAATTAAATAATGACGTCATAATCTTTCAAAACGTATCACTCGTCAATGGACACGATATCGAGATCGCTGTCCATTGCATTCTATAGTAATTCCCAAGTTCTAGTGCGCTATGAATTTACATTTTTGATAATACTCTTAGTTTTTGAAATATTTTGAAAAAATGCTAAAATTTGGAGGGTTGGAGCGAGGAGCCCTCTTAACCCACTCAGAAAAGAATCCAAAACAAACATAATTTTGAGTAAAGGACAAGAGAAAGATGGAATAAAGAGAAAATCAACCAGAAAGAACAAGTATAGTTAATACCAGCTCAGAAACCCTCGGGACACCCGTATTCATAATGAGTTTCTGAGTGGCTTCCTACAAAAAATAATTACTTTAGGTGCTTCATTCTGTAGCCATTAATTTACCACTTTCTAATTCATTAAAGCACCTTTCTTCTACATCTTTACAGAACAACTTAATAAAGTGAAAATTTAACTTAAATCAAGTAACTTCCAAAAATTTCAAGGTTTCTGCCTGAATTCCAGGCTTTTTCCAGGTCCGAAACTAAATTCCAGGCTAATTCCAGGTCAGCAGTCACCCTGTGAAACTTCAAACTCGACCTCAAAAGTAAAATTTCAACCTTGAACTCACTCACTATGGAACTTCGACCTCACTCAACCTCACACTCACTACCAAGCCGCAGTAGTTCAGTGGTAGAGCGTTCCCGTAGCATTCGGGAAGTCGTGGGTTCATTCCCAGCGGCCGATCATACTCACTGAGGTTTTCCCTCAGTCACACCAGCCAAATGGCACCTTCAACATAGACCCTGGCCGATACCTTCCCTGGAAAACACCTGTCGGGATGGCTGGCCGCTGGGATCGCACCCACGACCTCCCGAATGCTACACCAACGTTCTACCACTGAGCTACGGCGGCTCGGTACCACAATTTACCGTTTACACTTTGTAAATAACGACATAACTTAGGGCGTAAATGAGGGTTCAGGCGGAATTCAGGTAAAAATTGGCGTAAGAAAGGGAAATAGTAGTGGCATACGAATCTAGCTGACCTAATGACGTTGCAAGAACAAATCATCTGAACATCATAGCAAGCAAAAACGAAAAGAACCTGAAAATATCACTACTGGAAAATACAATTATTTTTGTGTGCAAAAAGTCTACTAGAGCCTAAAATTCACATTTTAAAAGTATTTTCATATTTTTCAAATTCCACTTGGATTTTTTTTAAAAATCCAAGTGGAACATCTTCCAATTTAAAGTTAGAAGGGTAAAGTAAATTTAAAATCCCTATCTTTAAGCCCTCAATAAAAACAGCACATTTTTTCACTAAAATAAAAGTATACGAATGCTCGAGTTTCCCCCCCCGCAAAACCTGACATGGCAAAACCTTTGCTTGCTACAGAAATGTTATATTAGACTAGGAAATTGTTTGCTATTGTCTTTTATCCATCCATATACTATATAGCCCCATGGTCACAGACTGACTCACTGACTGATCATCAAAATTCACAGGCCAAACTACTGGAGCTACAAACACCAAATTTCGTATGAAGGTGTAGGACCATGAGTAGGTAAAGGGAAAAATCCGACATTTTGAAAAAGTCGGCATCTTCGATCCAAAATGGCTGCCAGGCCCATTGTTGTATAGAATAGAGAGCCAAAACGGCTGGAGCTATTGAAATGAAATTTGGTATAAGGGTACACTATCAATTGTAGATTAATATAATATTTGATAGTTTACCTAAAGACGCCATCTTGGATTCAAAATGGCCGCCAAACCCATTGTTGTATAGAATAGGGAGGCTAAACGGTTGGGGCTATTGAAATGAAATTTGGTACGGATGAACACTGTCGCTAGTAGGTTAAGAAAATAATGGATTTTGTAAAAGTTGCCATCTTGGATCCAAAATGGCCGCTAAACCCATTGTTGTATAGAATAGGGAGGCTAAACGGCTGGGGCTATTAAAATTAAATTTGGTGTGGAGGTACATTATCGCCAGCAGGTTAAGAAAATATTTTCAAATTTTCTAAAAGTCGCCATCTTTGATTCAAAATGGCCGCCAAATCCGTTGTTGTATAGAATAAGGAGGCTAAACGGCTGGGGCCATTGAAATGAAATTTGGTATAAGGGTACACTATCAATTGTAGGTTAATATAATATTTGATAGTTTACCTAAAGAAGCCATCTTGGATTCAAAATGGCGGACTTAAAATTTCATTTTCCACAACCTTTGTGGTAGCAGCACGAAATCTAGCAAAAAGGTGTATCATAATTAGTAGTTTAGAAAAATGAAAAAAATGTTTTGGGAAAGTTGGCAACTTTGATTCAAAACGGCCGCCCAAAAATCATTTTTGACACCGTTTCAGCTAAAGAAATGAAATTTTAGTTTTAGTTGCGTCTTCACGTGTAAGTCACGACAATATAATAAAACATTAAAAAAGTCGCCATCTTTAATCCAAAATGGCCGTCGAAAACACATTTTCTAAATCACTAAATCTAAACAAACGAAACTTGGTATGAAGGTGTACCATGATGGGTAGGTCACAAAAATAGTGAGAAAAACCCAAATGGGGGCGCAGCCCTCTTCCCCCCGGTGGCTGGTATATTTGTAGAATGGAGTCTGCCAGAGAGTCTCTTTTTACGATAAAGGGGGGCGCAGCCCCCCAAACCCCCAAGTTCGGAGCGCAGCTCCGACGGGGGTCTGGGGGCAGCGCCCCCAGCGAAGCAAAGCGAGTCTATATACTATATAGCCCATGGTCACTGACTGACTGATTCACTCATCCATATAAATTAACAGGCCAAACTACTCAAGCTAGAAACACCAAATTTGGTATGAAGGTGTAGGACCATGAGGAGGTAAAGGAAAAAATCCGACATTTTGAAAAAGTCGCCATCTTGGATCCAAAATGGCCGCCAAACCAATTGTTGTATAGAATAGGGAGGCTAAACGGCTGGGGCTATTGAAATGAAATTTG
>JAGDQP010008894.1:0-25822 GCA_022664845.1 Lepisma saccharinum | reverse complement strand
GCGTGTTATATATATATATATATATATATATATATATATATATATATATAACACGCTAGCGGCCATAATTTTGAAGATATTTGAACCTAATTTTAATACGTTATTTCTAGGCTAAATAGCTCGGCTAAGTTCGTTAATGAGCAAAATCGGCCCAAGGGGGTTGAAATTTTGAAAAAAATATATCTGCCCTATGGTGTTTAGAGGGAAACTTTCTCTACATAAATTATAGTACTCCATATGAAGTTTACGGTGACACCAAAGATTCAGGGGTTGTGGGGGTGGAAATTCGAAATTTTTAAAACCACGTCTTGTGGGGTGGAGGAGACGTGACGAGATGACTGGAGAGTGGAGGAGACTGCATAATGAAGAACTCCACGGACTGTACGATTCACCAGATGTAAAAATAATGAAATCGCGACGACTAAGGTGAGTAGACCATGTAGCTCGGATGGGGGAAAAACGAAGATTATATTATATCCTGGTTGGAAGGAGACCACTGGGAAGACCGAGACGTCGTTGGGAGGACAATATTAGAAGAGATCTTCGAGAAGGAGAGTTCTGTGATGAAAACTGGCTTGATATTGCCCAGGATAGAATTCAATGGCGAACGTTTGTTACTGCGACGGTGAACTTGCGAGTTTCATAAATCATAGAGTTAGTTAGTTACGTCTTGTGGGGTATCGTTCAAAAGCTCTTGATGATTAATCTGTAAATCAATACCTAGTTTCTGGATAGTGCTCATATAAGGCGAGATTTGAATTTTTGAAAACAAAACACACACACACACACAAATCTTCGAGATCTACCTCAGCCTGTACGCCTGCCGAGAGGGATTTTTATTAATACTTGCCATTCAATTCAGATCTTCCTTTTTATAATTAACAAAAAATTCCGTCACATATATATATATATATATTAATATTGTGTTACTGCTTGTGCAATGATTAATCATTGTTCCTATCCTATGTGACCTCTCGATGTACGCCAGATTGGGTTTCAATCGGAATTGAATGTTTGATTATTTTAGGATCAACCAACTCTCTGCCCAGGTATATGTGTGATAAGTAACAATACCATCATCACCCAACATTGTCTCCTCCTGTAGTCTGAGTGTTTATGTCTCCTGCCTCACAATTTCTACTATGTAGGAAGCCCCCCCTAATGCTTGTGAACAACCTAGTCTAGCACACTAAGGGCTACGGCTTACTCTCCTTTAGCCAATGTACTTTATTCATAAGAATAACCCTGAGGTAGAAAGTGGAACTTCATTAGTTAGAGCATGTGTGGCTCTTACAGTGGGGTACCTTAGAAGATTTGCATAAAA
Organism: Lepisma saccharinum; assembly: GCA_022664845.1. NCBI lineage: Eukaryota > Metazoa > Arthropoda > Insecta > Zygentoma > Lepismatidae > Lepisma > Lepisma saccharinum. The sequence continues at coordinate 24,498 of JAGDQP010008894.1, read as the reverse complement.
TGAAACCCGTAAATTACCTAATGATGAAAATTGTTATTTTCTGTCCCGAGACTTTGAACCCAGCTCTCACATTTTTGTAGGCGAGTCAAAATAGTCTCAGCCTACACGAATTACACCTTTTACAATGTCACCATTTTGTTGTTACGAGTCAATTTGCTCCGGCCCCTCGTGTAAAACAAAATTAGTAACATTACACGCTTTGCCCTGTTCCTGCGGAGGGCTATTCAAGACCTAAGTTGTCAAGTAAATCTCAAAATGCTATACGATCACAACACTACCTGTCTTAGAGTAACAATAAGCTACCATTTATGGATCTTAAGCAACTTGGGCTCAGGCCGTAAGGATGATGATGAGCAAATTGGTGGAATGAAGAAAGTGGGAGGAAACGGGAGAACACCGAGAAAATCTTTACACACCGTGTTTGTCAACCACAAAGCCTACAATAAATCAACTGGGAACGAACCGAGGACCCCAAGCTCCAGAGGTGAGCGTTGTACCACTGAGCCCCCTTCTAACGTTAAATCAAATCTTCTTTCTTGTACATAAAATCTTATAGGATTGCACTACGCAGCACATAATAGTAAAATATATTTTCCTTCATACTTAATATTCTAGATAAACACCAGATAGAATAGATCAGTATGTTTTACAGAACATTATTTACCATCAAACATTATTATTTGACATCTATTAATGACGTAGACGTGATTGTTTTATATCACTATTCTACATATCAGAAACCGAGCCGCCGTAGCTCAGTGGTAGAGCGTTCGTGTAGCATTCGCGAGGTCGTGGGTTCGATCTCAGCGGCCGACCATTCTGACTGAGGTTTTTCTTTAGTCACACCAGGCGAATGCCGGGATGGTACCTTCAACATAGGCCCTGGACGATACCTTCCTGAACTCTTTCCCCTGCCCTATCTCGGCCTGAGCCTTAGATGCCTAAAGGCCATAAATAAAATTCAATATATATCAGAAACTCGTTCTGCACTTTTTGTTTTCGATTGCCTAACATTTTACTTATTGACTATTAGACATAGTTGCTGAACATAAAGCAACTCCTTATGTTTAAAGAATACTTCCTTTTCGGTATCCTCGTTAAAAAAAAAAAAAAAACTGTATAATTTCTGTCAGAAAAAAAATAGTGCCGTTTGAATACTCAATGACTTCGCACTATGTATCTGATGAAGATTTTGCAAGCAGTATTTTTCATTCTGATTTTACTGAGAATAACATCGCACCATTATAGGGGGCGCGAATTTTGATTCACCTTGTATATTACAGTGATAAAAACAGTACTGAAAAAAAAATCGCCTCTTTTTTCATCTATAATATGGATTCATCTTCATATTAAAAGATAATATGGAGAGAATTCAATTCTCAGAGGAAACTCCTTATTAAAAATACAAAAAATCGAATACTCACGTGATCCCTTCTGCTTTCAGATGCTTTCGTCCTACTCCTGAGTTGATAGTGACAGTCGTATAATTATCCTTATCATTAGGAGTGACACTCAATTTCTCGAACTCGCCTCTTTTATTAGGTGGCCCTTAAATAGAACATTTGGACGTTTGATTAATTTTGACTTGGTATTACAACTAAAAACGATACTTCAACTCTAACCTACTCCTACTTACTGTTAAGAACTCTGAGCAATGAACCATCCCTGGCCTCGTCTCTATTCAAAATGTACTCGCACCTTTACCATTTGGAAATATTAAAATACAGGGAGCTTTTAGTGTAACGACTACGGGAATTCTAATAGGTCTTTCATTGAAATGTCGTCGTCTTATACTAAAACAGATGTGTACAAAATCACAACGTGGTTAGGCTTGTAGCACATTAATTTACGAAGATATGGCCCCAGGTACACCTCTATTGGAATGTATCTACCAAAAGTTCATCATCATCATATTCAGCCGTTTTCTATCCACTGCTGGATGAAGGCCTCCCCCTTTTCTTTCCACATATCTCGGTCTGCTGATATCCTCATCCATGTAGCTCCTGAAAAACGCTTGATTTCATCTACTCATCTTGCATTTGGACGCCGTCTCGGTCGTTTCTTTTCTCTAGGAATCCATTGTAGTACATTTGTCGTCCAACTTCCATCTGTTCGTCTAGCTATGTGACCGGCCCATTTCCACTTCAGCTTCTTCGCAGACCTGATTACATCCTCTACCTTTGTTTGTACGCGAATCCATTCATTTGTCTTCCTGTCCCTCCTGGTTATTCCTTGCATGCATCTCTCCATTGATCTTTGTGTGACTCTCCATCTTTCAGTCGTTTGCGCATTCAGTGTTCCAAGTTTCGCAGCTGTACATCATCACAGGTAAGACATATTAATTATAAACTTTACGCTTCAGACACAATGCTAGTTTGCTTCTGAAAATAAAGTACAGTCTTCCCAACGAACTCCACGCCATTTTGCATCTTCTATTTATTTCATCAGTCAACTTTGCATTTGATGTTTTGAGCTGGCCTAGGTAAACATACTCATCAACTATGCCTATTGTCTCTCCGCTAATCTTTATTTCCCTTTTTGCAACATGTTGATTGTATATGACCTTTGCTTTACTTAAATTCATTTTAAGGCGTAGTTTCGAACTCTCATTATTCAGTTCTTCCATTCTGGTTTGTAGTTCTTCCGCATTTGAAGCAAACAGGACTATATCATCAGCGAACCGTACGTGATGAAGATATTCGCCATTAATTTTTATTCCAACCTACCAAAAGATATATACTACTTAAATAACCTAAGAAAGGAAGGACGGCAAAAAGGAAACTCAGTTTCCGGATTTTCAAAACACGTTATACACTGTGATAGATTAATGAGTGCAAAGAAAATTAAGGGTGAAATTTCAGACACCAAAACAAGAAAAACGTTCCTTCGCAGAAACTTCGAAACATGTACAGGAGCTCAAAGTAAGAGCGGCATCGTCACAAATCACTCCATATCTCGACACACAACACAATGACGTAAGCGGTGGCGGCTTAGAAACCACAGTCGAAGTAGTGGACTGCAGAAAGTGGCAGAACGGCATGAGCTGAGATCAAACCGAGGATTCTAAGCACCAGAGGTAAGGGCTCTATCACTGAGCCACCGCGGTCCTCTTGTCCCCAACTGTACAATCTCGATACATTTTTTTTTTTTTAACAGAGAAAGAAATATCAGTCATAACAGCTTGACGATTTGACCTTCATTTATTGAATTATGAGGCAAGGAAGACACCGGTACCCAAACGCACCATTCCTACAAAAAGAAATATCAGATTTGTGCACCGAAATCTCTATAAAAAACATGCAATACATAAAAAATATGAGCTTACCTTTCCCTTCAAGGGCATTTTGCAAATGACTTGGAGGCACTTGTTTAAACTCAGGGTCCCAAATAGGGGAACTATTGCCATAAATTTCTTCTTCTAATAAGGCTAAAAACCTACGACAAAAAGAAAGAAAAAGGTCACATATAATGCGGTTACATCTCCTTATATACGTCAATACACAATTTCTGTAGCGCACTGGTTCTGAACCAGATTTAGATCAAAGTTTGAGACATCACATCCTCTGCGTAACTTTCATGTGAAGGCAAGAAGAAGAAAGTGGTCTGGGTATTTAAGTCAGGCACTATTCCCGAATTCGAATTTTACGAGGGTGATTGAAATGAAAACCTTAAAAATTGCGATAAAAAATCCAAGCACTGTTCGATTAACCTTACGTTGGTATCAGAAAGAGGCATTGTATGGCACGTAACCCGGAGGTGGCAGCACGAAGCAGGCACCCTACACAAGGGCGCAGCAGTAGTGTCAAGTTGGCGGCTCTACTGTCAACGCGAACCAAAGAGGAGCACTGGTCCGTTATTGTTTTGTGTAGAGAGGGATTAAACCCACTGAAATTCATTGCAGAATGAAAGAACAGTATGATGATGTATGTTTGTGTCAGCAGCATCTATACAAATGGAGAAGGAAGTTTCGTAACGGGACAAATCCGATGAAAATGTACAGCAGGCAGTGTATGAGCGGCTACACATAATGCCAAAAGACTTTTTTTCACGAGGAATTCATGCAATTTTCAACCTACGGAACATTTGGTATTGCACAGGCATGAATATTATATAGAAAAGTAATGTAATTGTTCTTTCCTGCCACTTTTCTATTCAATACAGTGCGCGATAAACTATTAAAGGTTTTGATTTGAATCACCCACATATGTATAGCCTTTAGGCATCTCAGGCTCAGGCCTGAGGAGGAAAGGATGTTGAAAGGCAGTCAGCCAGACTTAGTTAGTGGATACCATCCCGGCATTTGCCTGGTGTGACCAGGAAAATCCTGTCAGGATAGGCGGTCGCTGGGATCGTTCCCAGGATCTTTCGATTGCAAAAGCCGATTTACCAACTGGGCTACGGCCGCTACAGTGCACTATCCCCATGATCTTGTAGGGCTGGGGTAAACTTTGTAAATCCTCAGTCAAAATAATCAGTCGAATTCCTCAGTACTAACACTAGATCACTAACCCACAGTATTCCATTCAAGTCATTCGAGACAATACCAAGGGAGATTAGGAGAAAAAGCCGGGAAAACTTGCTATGAATGTATCGCTGGATAGTCTCGCATGAACTGAAGTTGCGATATTCACATATTTGAAATAAACATCGGGAAGTTTAACTTTCCACCTTCATAGTTTTGGAATAACCAGATGGAATGAAATCAAAACCAGCTGAATTCACGACACGCGGAGATTCGATGGATATTATATTTACAGAATAACAGCCAAAGAAATATAACAGCAAACAGAACGAAAGCCCGTAAACACTGACATTAAACATTTAATTTCTAAATTCCCATTACTCGGAGATTTCATGTAAAAATATCACATTCAACTAATAAATACTGAAATTAGGACATGAAGCAATAAAAACTTAGTGAACTTTAAGGCTGCTACATGCCCTTGTCCTAAGCTTCCTTTTCCTCCGTAGAAGAAGGAGAGACACTAGCCCTGGCTATAAATTAAGGTACCATTCAGACAGGGAGAGACCAAAGAAAATCTATCACAATGGCTGGCATGAGCAAGATTTGAATTTATTAGTTTGCTTTTATAAAATTATTTTCTATAAACTGCAAATGAATCCATGCCCTAAGCCAGTCACGTCAGAAGGATGATGTCCTCCGACAAGCACTCTTCGGGTGGAAAGGGGGAACTGAGAAGCTAGATGTCAGAGATGTATTCTAAGTACCATTCCGGCAATTAGCTGGTGGGACTTAAGAAAACGTCAGTCAGGAGGCCGGTGGCTAGGGACACCATACAACGACTTGGTTTGGAGACACTGTTCTATTTACCGTACTCCCCGTTCCCTGCGCCAAAAGATTATCACCTCTTCCCATTCCCTGGACAACCACATTCGTGGGAAATTCTTCGCCAATGAGGCAGACACTCATGGCCTTCTTTGCACCCAAGATCGCCTCCAGTTTTACCGCAGCTACAAAAACGTTGGGAAAAAATGATGGATGTCGATGGGGATTACTTACAGACTAACGGTGACATTTTCTGTAGACGACTATCAAAAACGACAATGACGTTTTTGTTTACCTTGTACATGAAACGATCTAGCCTTGGAGCTAAATGAAAAATATGAACAAAGTACAAGGAGTAACCGGGACGGGTGTAAGCCATAGTGCTGTTACCGCCCATACAATTAATTTTATCTTATCTTACAAGGAGTAACCGTATCGTATTTCTACAGCTCATGAGCTTCGACAACATCCTTTTCGCCAAACATATTTGTCTTTCTTTAAAAAAAAAAAAGAAAAATGAGTTTGCTCCTACACACAAGTTATATTTTATAAAAGAAAGTTTACAGTGAAACTTCCAAAGAGCGGACACCGTTGGGATGTACTACTCGTTATTTAGAAACACACACATTGAAACTTCCCTCAAACGGCCATAAGAAGCTGAAATAAGAATATTATGTACAAACTGATTAACATACACTGTACGGTAGTTTGTATCGATAAATCACCGTACAGTACTACAGTGCAGTACAGCGTCGTAATAACGCCAGTAGCAGGCCAACCGAATTGAACTGAATTTTATTCAATACCTTTAGGCAACTATGACTTAGACCGACAATAACAAAACAACTGTGAGTTACAGCGTTAACAGTTTTAAACAAGAGTATTCTTGTTTTCACTTAAGCTTAATTACTCGTTTTGTTTTGTTCCTGCGTTTTGTTGTTATTGTTGTGGGCGTTGTTTGTTATTGTTGTGAAGCATCCTAAGAACCCGCAATTATTCTTAGCGATCTTGAAAAGAGAGGAAGGGGGTTACAAATTAAATCTTCATTTGTCTCCACTACTCCTTGATAAGACCACCACTCATATCTGAAAATACTTGAAGCAGAAACCCGTGCAAACGACCACCACATACTGGCTTTGTCCGTTATAGAGGTTTTTACTTCGAAAGGGAGCATTACGAAGGTGTCCGTGGACGTTTTTAAGAGAGAGATTCCCCCATAAGATTCAATGTTATTCTGCTGGGGAGTTTTAGTTATTTAGAGGTAGGTACATGCCCGGTGTGGCAAGTTTCACTATTCAACGTTGTATTGTCATAGCCGTGTTTTAAAAGATTCTTCAGTTTCAATGAGTATGTTAAATATAAACCAAATATGTATTTAAATATCACTTACCTAGGGAAATGAGTTAAGACTAGAATCCTTTTCTCGGGCGGCATTCTATCCCTTTCACTGTGGCATTTATCCATCAGCTGTCGACACACCGAGCGAAAAACAGCGCGAAGCAATGTCCGGCCAAATACAAGGGTTGTTTCGAAATGAGGAAGAGAATCACAGAAAGCAGGCACATGACAAAACACCAACCACCTGGAAATTAAAATATATTTATGTCAATCATGTTTATACAATACTTTATGAAGTTTTAATCTGGTGCCCCCATCTGTAAACCCTGAGAACCCCTCCCGTTCAGCAATTTATAGTATTGGTATTAAGGAAAGGATTACACCCTCCAGTCTGGTGCTATAGCATTATTATTTTTTTGAAGTACACAAACTAAACTCAAACCTTAAACTTCATTTCACAATGTGTTTCCTTTTTAATTGCACTTACACATACAAAAATAAATAAATAAAAATAAATAAATAAAATAAAATAAAATTGTACACACATAAAAATTGTTGTTGTTAATGAAGAAGTTATCAGGCAGATGGCGGTAGACATCTCCACCTTAAGTAACGGTTTTCTGCCGTTAAGGACGATTACAATTAATTTAAGGTACATAATTGTGATGATAAATTCGTCCTTCGTGCTAGAATATTAGTACAGGTAAAATATACAAAAAAAAAAAAAATGCGTGATACACAACAACTGATGTGTATTCACGAAACTTTGGGAAGAACTTCATTTTAGCAATACAAATGAAGATCCGATGAGTCCCTAAATGAAAAAGTTGTTTTACCGGGTTTTGGAGGGTCACAAAGAGGTAAAAAAAAACTCAACCTTTTTGAACTAAGTAGAGTGGGGGGTATCATTTTCCATGTATTTTTAATACTGAATCGAATGACACCATTTAGAAGTAGATACGATCACTTGTTACAAAGTTATGATGGCTTCCGGGAGTCCACGTCAAGCTACTATGATATATGGGTTAAATATGATGAAAATATATGGTGTAGTAAAAAGTAATCCATTATTTTTGCATGACATTGAAGGCTTGACTTACCATAGTTAGAATGATCCGATTTAGGTCACATATGCGCCGTTTTGTTCGATAACGTGTTGCCATTTGGAAGGTAATATCATGATGCCTCTCTCATAGAAGCCCTTGTCCCTATTGGCAAAAAATTGAGATAGTCGATTTTCACAAGCCTCTCTTGAAGCGAATTTTTCACCAGCAAACGTGTTCGCCATGGACAGGAACAGATGGTAATCACTCGGTGCCAGGTCCGGACTATAAGGTGGATGCATAAGAACCTCCCAACCAAGCTCCCGGAGCTTCTGGCGAGTCACTATCGATGTGTGTGGCCTGGCGTTGTCCTGGTGGAAAAAAATGGCTCTCCTATTGGCCAAAGCTGGGCGCTTCTGGGCGATTGCTGCCTTCAGACGGTCCAATTGTTGACAGTATAGTTCCGAGTTAAGGGTTTGGCCGTAGGGGAGCAGCTCATAGTAGATAATTCCCTGCCAATCCCACCAAACACACAGCAAAACTTTCCTGGCCGTCAATCCTGGCTTGGGCACCGTTTGCGCCGGCGCACCGCGCTTCGACCACGACCGTTTTCGCGTGACGTTGTCGTAAGTGATCCACTTTTCATCACCAGTCACCAACCGCTTCAGAAATGGGTCGCTTTTGTTGCGATTCAGCAGCGATTCGCAGATGGAAATTCGGTCCATGAGGTTTTTTTGCGTTAACTCGTGTGGCACCCATACATCAAGCTTCTTTGTGTATCCAGCCTTATGCAAATGGTTCCACACGGTTTTTCGTGCAATGTTTAGCTCTTGGGCAATAGAAACAGTGCTTACATGACGGTCGGACGCGACAATGTCCATGATTTTATCGACATTTTCGACACTTGGCCTTCCAGTGCGTGGTACATCTTTGACGTCAAAATTACCGGAACGGAATAGACGAAACCAAAATTGGGCGTGATTGGCTGTTACAGTATCAGGACCATAAACACTATTCACATTTGGAGCCGCCTGGCTTGCCTTTTCGCCTTTATCGTAGAAAAACTGTAAAATACAGCGTATTTTCTCTTTGCTAGTGTCCATTTTGACGCGCGCTCACACAACACTGAGTCAAGTCATCACAACTATCTGAACAGTGTTTGTAGTACGCAATCTCATCGTTTGAACGCCATCTCGTTGAACCCGATCGGACTTATACAACGCGAGATACAGATCACTGAAGCCATCTATTGGCAAAATAATGGATTACTTTTTACTACACCAGATATTAGTATCCAACATTTCAGATAATGACTGTGTAGCTGGTATTTTTGGTGTTCACTAAGGTTTTCTTTTTCCACAAGAGTTTTTATTACTTCTCCCTACAGTTTATACTATGTAGTGCGGCTGGCTTCTACTATCTAAAGTCTACTGTTTTACCGTAGCGAAGCGCGGGTATACAGCTACGTGTAGTATCTAATAAAAACTTTACTCCAATCGTCCTCTTTCTCTTTCCAGTTTGAGGCCTTGCAATGACACTCGTAAATCAATATGGATGTTGATAATGGTCCTGATGTACAGCCCCTTCGGACTTGAGTTTTGTATGTGAAAAACCGGGTTTAAATGAACGTGTATAACCTGAAAAAAGACGCTGTGGAAACAATCAAGCGTTGCAACCAAGAAACAGGTGACGGAAAACATGAACTTCTGAGCAGAGATAGTAACGTGATTGTCCACCGCCACTGTAGAAATATATACACAAAATCTTCAGCTACACTATCTGAAAAGAGGAAGCTCTTGGCTGAAACACTTGTATCCCGTAAAAACTGAGATCTGAAAGGAGTTTTCTGTTTCAAGACTCATGTTTCCACAGAGTTAGGAAGAAAAAAGAGAAGAGGAAAATACATAACGTCACATGAAGCCAAATTACGGTTCCTCGGCAGCCATCTTGTGTGGCCCCATTAGAGTCCCTCTATACCGAGTATTGTGAGGACTGCCTTTTTCGATAGGAGGATGAGTGCACCTCAGAGAAGCAAACTCGGAAAAGAGGGTCTCTCTAAATATGGCCGAAATGCTTCGTCCCTTCCGTCTCTTGGCTTCACTTCCCTCTCCTACAAAACAGCCTAAGGTTCCCTCTATTTATATTCCTAACTCTATGCATGTTTCTTTTGCTCTAAGGACGTTCGCACAGAAAAGATCCTATCAGTGTTCGTACAATAAGTGCTAGTGACTTCAACAAAAAAAATAGAAAGCAAAGCACTGTTGAGACGAAACAGATGAGGACAACATGTATTAGGTCGAATTAGCTCTGAGGATTTACTAACTGCCTTTGCTGTGTACCATAAATCTTGTTGAACCAGATTTTACAGAGTAGGTAGCACCGAAGAAGGGTCTCCCGAACCCCCTCCCTGCTTTAGTTTCAAGCCTAAATGTATCTGAAGCAATGGATGTTATTTACTAATACATCGGCTCGAAGGTCCCGGCAGGGGCATAGCTGTGGATTTTAACAGCTGAAGGGGAATCGTGACGGGCCGAAGTCCCAAGTTATTAGAAAATAGTTTGCAATGGTAGAGTTGTACGGCCTGGTGGTAGAAAAGCACAAAATAAGTGAAATCACTATCACGCGAATGTCATTGGAGCACGACATGAATAATATACAAAGCACATCAACTATTAAAAATGTTTCTTCCGTTCCTATGGTGAGAAAGTGTTAAGATGATAACTGATATAAACAGAAATTGGATGAGGAAAAGGAAGAAATTCAAATCATGAAGAAAGCAGGGGAAAAACTCTTTTCCTTCATCTATACGGAACTAAGGCAGAAAAACTCACTCTTGATGCATTTGCGGAACTTGATGTTACCATCGTTGTGTGATCTTCATAAAGTTATATTTTTTACTTTGATATACTTCGTAAAATTTGCGGGTTATGTATGTGTTCAGCATTTTAAGGCAAGAGTATCTTAATCATCTTAGAACCGACTGTACCAGTAATGCAGATATCTACAGAAAGGTAAACTTGAAATGTGATTTTCATATGTACTGATATTTTGTGCATGCATTATGGATTGCATGAACAACAATGTAAATAATGATGCTTTACATACTGATATATACAAGGAATTTGCTAATCTGGCTTGAAGAAAACTATATGCTTAGACCAATGCATAAACCGTAGTGTTTTCTGTTTTCAATGTACTGTGATGTTTTGTATGAATAGGTGCTATTGTTCTTCAACCATGGTTGAGCTATCAAAGTTATGAGAAGTGCCTGTATTGAACTTTATCTAACGAAGTCTAACCTTTCAGAAAATTCGAATCGGAAACAAAGCTTGGAATGAACTCTTACATGGAAACTAACCTAATTGAAGTAGGTTATGTATAAGCATGTGAACTAACCTAACCTAACAGCTTGGAACTTTCCTACAGGTAGCATATATGTACGAATGCATGCTATGGTATGTATATTAATGTTGTTTTCTACAAGAAGTTATTTCAAGTATTTAAAAATATATGGGACACGTTACGCTAAGTTCCAGAAGTCTGAAAAGGAATGCACCCACGTTGGAATCCCTTCCGCCTACTTCTTCTAGAGCTGCCCAGCATTCATTTTGGGTCTACCAACAAATCCAACTGTAGCTTGGAAATCAACTGAAGCCCGAATAGTGCACGTGGGTACGTCAAGACGGGGACTTAAACCTTTTCCTACGACTCTTATCACCTGCTCCTGACGAAATAATTGAGCTTATATCTTGTTCCTGATAGCAACGCCGTAGCCGAGCTGGTCTACCGGTTCCCGTAAGATCACCGAAGTCAAGCAGCTCTGGGTCTGGTCAGTGCTTGGACGCGTGACCGTCGCAGTACTCCAGATGGTGTTGCCTGTGCGGCGTCCACCCAGCGTCGTGAGGCCAATTGGGGAGCTACCTGAATAAAGAGGTAGCGATCACAGTTGAGAGCTTCGGCTCTCCTCTCCCAACACGCCTGGTCAGCGAGGGAGCAGTAGACCACCTCCTCCCTCCGGGAGAGGCCTCATCCAGTAGTGGATGGAATATGGCTGTGTATTATTATTATTTATCTTGTTCCTGCAAAGGTAATTGTTCCTTAGCCCAGTGCAGTTGCAAGAAAATCGGGATAACATGTTCTGCACCTTGAAAAATGTGAGGGAGTAGCCTGCCTCAATACACTGCTTGAAAAAGAAGAACTGCTTATGGTGCCAACTAGCCTCGAGTTTCACAACTACGGCGACGAGGGCTAGGATTTTCATGATTTAGAATGTTTCTTTTGATAAGACTGATTGATGGCTTGCTAAAGTACATAGAAATTCAGTTCATGGAAAGTCCTAATCCAATAAAGGTACTTCGTTTGGAGAATATATCTGCATATTTGGCATATTCTAACGATTTTTCAGTCATATTTAACATAGTTTCCATTTTTCAAGCTTTGCATACACATAAAATATCCAAAGTTGATGTCCTTTATTGCTCCGAATTGATTACAAGTGTGTTCTTTCAATTTCTTCTGTGAAAATTGTAAACTTTCCTTCCTCCCCTATGTTGAGGAATGTACAAAATGGAGTTGGTCTTCGAATGGTCACGACAAATATTTACCTATTGTTCCGTGACAAACAGATACAGTTCAAAGTAAATTTCAACTCGTAAAAGATTTACGTTTGTTACGGCATATTTCTCACATTATTCTAAATTTTTAGGTCATATTTTATTCTGCATATTTTGGCTATTTTTAAGGCATAAAAATCCTAGCCCTAATGATGACCTTGAAGAAGACGCAGATCATAATGATTGCTATTTTGAGGACATTTACTAAGTTTAAGATGATTTATTGAACGTAAAGGTGTGCTTTCTCATAAAGTGTATTTTTTACTTATTAATAAAACCTGTCATAACTTTGTAACAAGAGATTGTATCGACTTGTGAATGCTGTCATTCGATTCACCCCTAAAAGGTACATAATAAACGATACCTCACTCCACCTAGTTAAAAAAAAAATGAATTTTTCAAAATTTAACCACAAACAACATTTTTATTTATTTGGAGACTCATAGCTAGTGTCAAAACGAAGTTATTTCTAAATTTTGGTTAATGCACACCAGTTGTCATTGTCAAAACCCTATTTTACCTGTACTATATATCTTTTTAGATCTCTTGATGGAAAAGCTATAGCAAGAGAGATATTCTATTCCCGCTCTTGGTGTCCGTTCCTGTCCAGAAATTAAATCTCAGGAACTACAAGGTGTAGAGAGATGCGCGAGGTGTCGTTGGAAAGGTCTTGGCTAAACTAGCTCAGAGTCCCTGGAGAAATGTCATGATTGGTGTAGTGTTTCAGTGTTGCCAGCCATTTTTTATAAAATAATTATTCGAATTGCTTCCATTCAGTTATTCCTAGCTACGCCAAACTTGGCATAAACACTATTTGACACAATACTAAAATACTAAGTTGCCAAGCAAACCCACTTACCAGTGATCTTCTATAAAATCATATTTTTTTCCCCAAATTGCTTCCATTATTTTACTCATAAGAGCACCAAGCTTGGTATAAACATTATTTGACACAATAGGAACACACTGCGGATGTTCCAGCTCCCCAGGAACCCCGCTGTCATTTTGCCAGCCCATGCCAAAAATATGAACCATAAGGTGTAGTTCGAAAAGTCTTAGCTAGACTCGCTCTGAGCGGCCGAAACAGTCTTGATTGATCCATCAGTTCAGTGTTGCCAGCCCATTTGTTAAAAAAATAATCACTCAAATTGCTTCCATTCAGTTAGACCCAGCTGCACCAAACATGGCTTTTTGACACAAGTACTGTGGATTTTCTCGAACCTAAGCACTGCAATTGAAGGGTGTGAGGCAAAAACATGGTAACCCACAAATGTTTATTTTTTTAGTTATTCAGCACCCGATAGAAAGCAATCATACCGCGTCGTTTAATATTGTCCGAGTTGAAATTGTGCTCCAGAGATGACAGCAATATTTACTTATGGTAAGCCTCATTGTAACATTTTGGGATTCATAAGATGGTAACCAACAATTAAGACGCAGGAAACGAGGAGCAGTATACCAGCTTGCCACTAAAAAGGAAAAGAATTTGTAAATTAAACATTTCTTACAGCGAGTTCAGTGAGATGATTTATTCTTGAGTGACTCAGGTAATAATAAAACATGGTAACCCACACAGCAGCATGAAAAATAGAAATTCGTTACTTTGATTTGGTACAATTATTTTAAGCCTTTATGTATAGCCTTACGTGAAAAATCAGCTTTCAGCCAATGAAAATGACTTGTGCAGCAGTAAAACTCTAATTTCTTAAAAGTGTAACATTGTGGGTTACCATGTTCTTGCCTCACACCCTTCAATTGTCAATGTCAGTGCAGCCTATTTTATAAAAATTAATGTTTGAGTGTCTAAAACGCTACCAAGGGACTGGAGCCTTGGCGGTTGTTAGTAGAATGAACTGAGTTTTCTGAGGACCACGTACAGAAAGTAAAGATGCAGTCTACGTCCGTTCTTTTCATGGTTAGTTTTAGAATTGTGAAGACACATCCCTCATATTTATTTTGCACAATAATATTCGTAGTCATTATAATTTGAACAGACATCACGCGACTCAACCTCTTACCTTGTGTAGTTTACTTTATAGGCAGACACTTCTTCGTGAGTGACGGTTTGACGACGAGCACTTGGAGTTTCAAAATTCCAGTGGTTTAAACAGTGAAGGAACATTTTGGCTAAATCATACATCGTCTGCCATTCCTGAAAGTCACAGAAAATTGAAAACCAATGAGTACAGACGATTTAGGCGTACTTGTCAATAGTAAATTATGTTTTAAACAACATATAGAAAATATTACCAATGAAGCATATAAGTCATTGGGTTTCTTAAAAAGAAATACAAGGGAATTTAGTACGACAAAAGCTGTGTCACTCTGTTTAATAGTATTGTTCGTAGTAAACTGGAATATGCGTCGATTGTATGGTCACCTTATTACAAACAGTACGATAAAAAAATTGAGCGCATTAAAAAAAATGTTTCTAAGATATTTGTATTACAAAACAATTAATAATAGTTCCACGAAAGCAAATATGTCATACAATGAGTTATTAAATACATTTGATTATTCTTTGTTATCCGGAAGGCATTGCCGGCATGGCTTTCTTAATTAAGTTGATAAACGGTAGCATAGACGATCAAGGACTTGTGAGCCAACTAAGCTTCAATGTTAAACAAACCAACCTTCGAATGAGAACTCCATTTTACATTACAAAAGGTAGAACTGAATCATTTCTTAATCCACCTTTAATTAGAATGTGTAGAACTTATAATAATTTGTCAAAAACCAATCCTGAATTAGATTTCTCGTCCTCTTACTTACTGTATATAAGTATAATTACATCTGTTATAAGCAAATAGAAGAATCATTAATAACTATGTGCGTATTATGATGTAATATTAACACTTGTACAACTATATGTACTGTAAATTAAGTTCCGATGCCAACATTTTATTACTTTATTAATTATATATACTGTTTTTCTTGTAGTGTATATGTGTATCATGTGTTTTTATTTGTGTTTTGAATATTATCTATGGTGTCGTGTCTTATATCATGTAATGGAACTTATGTAAGCCTATTGTAATAGGGACGAATATCCTGTAATAGGTACCAAATAAATAAATAAATGCTTGAATAAAAAACATTAAAACATATCTCAAATATTTTTTTTATTACTTCTCAAAGACATTCTTTACAGATCCGATCGCTGCGTATGCGAAGAACTAATAGCATGTAATAGTTTCTAACGTAAAATAATGTAATAGCTGAATCCTATAAATAAGTACATTTTCTATGAAGCATTATCTACAAAACTTTGGAAACTAAATTTATACAAACTATTATACATGCAGTGCAGCCGCATTAATCTTTTTAAAATCATACTGAACCATGGGAAACATCGGGAAGGTGTCGACCAGGGCCTATCTTGAAAGTGTCATCCCGGCATTTGCCTGGTGTAACTGAGGAAAAACTCTGGGAAAACGTCAGTCAGGATGGTCGGTCGCTGGGATCGAACCCATGACCTAGGAAACATCAAGAGTGGAAGAAGATGCATTGAGTGCAGGGAGATATCCTGCGTTGAGGAGCGAAAAGGATGTACTATCTTCGGAGAGACAAATCCAATTGTACTAAAGTATAAGTTGAACACAAGGCCGTGGGGTCAAGCACTGCGTGTCACCTTGACCACAAACAGGCATATCAGGGGCTTTCTAGATCAAGTGGTCGTCACGTCTTTATTCACGTGACTCCCCAGTTTGCCTCACGACGCTGGGTGGACGCCGAAAGTGGGGTGCTCTAGCCGGAAATTGAACCCGGGACCACGCAGAAATGAGTCCAACGCTCTAACCACTAGACTGTGGAGCCCCCTTACCAAAAGCACATACTCAAAATTAAATAAAAGGAAAATAACACTAAGAAAAACAATATTACTAAAATAACTAATATACTTAATAGTACTCACTTCTTAAACCTTGGATACGTAAAAACTCCTCAAAGCCATAATAAACCACCTTTTCGATATTACAACAGATACAAAAAAAAACCGAATGAAAATAGGAAGTGAAAGCTACACGTGAAACCCAAGTAGTGGCCATCGAGTGGCAGATCTGGAAACTAAATGATCTGGTTAGGAAGACAGTACCAAGACTACCCAGCAGGTGGAACCTGAATTGCAACCAACTCAAAGAAAAGTAGAATAAGTATTTGGGTAGTATTATAAATGAGGTTCTGGAATATGATAAGAGAGATTAGCGTTGGCGAAACGCGTTTACTGAGAAGAATCATCTCTTCTGTGGATAGATTAACAAAGAAGTAAGGAAAATATTATTTAGATGTTTTGTGTGGAGTATTTGGCTGTATGGAGCAGAAACTCTACGAAAGAGTGAAGAAAGCTAATTGTTAACTTTTGAAATGTGGACATGGAGAAAAACGAAAAAAAAATCAGATAGATACAGAAGATAAAAAGTCCTGAAAAGAGTAGACCAAAGACAAACAATCCTGGAGAGAGAAACAGGTTAGGACATTGACTGCACAAAGATTGTATATTGAGAGATGCAACTGTATATTAAAGGAGAGAGAGGAATTTAAATTTATTTCAAGGCCTTTAGGCATCTGAGGCTCAGGCCGGGATAGGGTGAGGGAAAGGATTGTGGAAGGTAGACGGCCAGGAACTATTTGTAGGTATCATCCCAGCATTTGCCTGGTGTAACTGAGAAAAAACCTCAATCAGGATAGTCGGCCGCTGGGATCGAATCCAAGACCTCCAGAATGCTAAGCCAACGCTCTACCACTGAGCCACGGCCGCTCGGTGGACAAAGAGGAAGAGGTAGAAGACGAATCTAACTCCTTGGCGATATTAAGGAAGGTAAATCTACGTTCAGATTAAAAGGAAAGCACAAGATCTAGATGAATGGAGAAAACTTAGCTTGCCTTGAAGGACCTTCCGATTTCGGCACAACGATGATGACATTTGATTCTGAATTTTTATTTTGTGGCCTTTCGGTACCTAAGGTTTAGGCTGAGATAGGGAAGGGCAAGGATGCTGGAAGGCGTCGGCCAAGGCCTATCCCGGCGTTTGCCTGGTGTGACTGAGGAAAAACCCTTTAAAAACCTGTCAGGATGGTCGGCCGCTGGGATTGAACCCAGGACCTCCCGAATGCTACGCCAACGCTCTACCACTGACGATGATGACATATACATTTTCGTAGCTTCCACACAAGTTTTTAAAACAACATTTCCGCTGATTATATTCAGTGATCGTTTCTTTCTCTGGATGAAAAAACTTCTGCCTTCCATTAATGCTTATTAATCTCCATTTCTTTAATCGTATGATTTCCCTCTTTTGCTGAGTGTTTGGCGGTTGCAAGTTGTTTCTTTATCCCCTATACCACTTACTCAACAAAGAAGATTAAAGATACTCAAATGAATAAGTAGTGATGATGCCTGCTTTGCTCATCAACAACACCAAACCGTCGCTCTATATAGACAATGGAACTATCTACATCTAAAGATTTAACGTTCGCATTGCACAAAATACGTGATATGAACTGAACTGAATGTATTAGCCATCTAGGACTCAGGCTGAGATAGGGGAAGT
Source organism: Lepisma saccharinum (assembly GCA_022664845.1). NCBI lineage: Eukaryota > Metazoa > Arthropoda > Insecta > Zygentoma > Lepismatidae > Lepisma > Lepisma saccharinum. The sequence continues at coordinate 6,669 of JAGDQP010008894.1, read as the reverse complement.
TGGCCAGAGCCTATTTTGAAGGTATCATCCCGGCATTTGTTTGGTGTGACTGAGGAAAAAACCTGTCAGGATTGCTGGCTACTGAGACTGAAAACAAGACCACCCGAATGTAAGGTCAACGCTCTACCACTGACCTACCACCGCTCCATATATGAGAGTTCAAAGATATAAATCAAGCTATGGTCTGTGTAAATAATGTAACTCAACAAGCAACATACAAATTATAACTGAAAATTAGTTCTAGATAAGGATTCAGATATTACATTATTAGAATCTCGTAGAACAAATTCTTACAAGGAAAGTACGCATATGCGTATAAAGGAATTTGTTGCAAGTGCACACTGAATTGATTGGTACAGTGTAAAAAAAAGGTAACGCTATCCCCTGTGCGATACACACGCACCGTGAACGGTGCATGGGGGATGTGGAAGTAGCGCTCCACATTTTCTTGACCTACTGTACGAAGTGAGGTGGGGTGGTCAGTCCCACGCTTGAGCGCCTTTACCTTCCCAAGGCGCCCAGGAATACCAAGGACACTCTGGTACTCAATTTGATAGAAGGCTGAGTGCACCACAGAGCGCCTGCCATGGGAACCGTGAGAGAAAATTCTCCAGATTTGAACCCGGGCCGCCCGATTCGTAGTCAGACGCGCTAACGTCTGAGCCACGGCGACTCATGATTGGTACAGTGTACTGAAGATAATAAAGTAAACTCTATCTACTACACGGTAAACCCCTACCACTGACCCAGGGTCAAAGTTGACCGCATGGGTCATTCTGAAGTCAAAAGATACTCGGCTAATTCCTTAACTAAGGCGCTATAACAGCACTACGTCCACCGTCTTGATATCTGCCATATTGGATTCCAGTAAGATGTTTCAAAATATGAAGTAGGTCAGGTGATACATCAATTTGGACCAGAAGAGTCTCGCAAATGTAATAGTTAAATTAGTTTTAAGATATATTCAAGAATTTGCAAGTTATTAATTCTTTGTAAATGTGTATGAAATGCGTTGAATAAGTTAATGCACTCGTACTGGCTGTGTGTGTGATGATGTGTATTTTTATTACAAAGTGTGTGGCTGGGTAAATCAAAGGTATATGAATGAGTCATCAGCCACAGGGGCTCTTTGACTTGGAAAAATGGTTGGGGACCGCTAAAATAATGGAATGGCAATGTGTAAAAACTAAAAGTCAGCGAGACAGAAACAACACAGCTAAAAAACACACTTCTCTCTCTGTTACAATAAATAGTTTAAATTTATTTACGTAATTTAGAACCGTGTTCAAGTCGATTTTATTATTATTATTATTTTATTTGTCGGCTCGTAATCCTATAATGATTTTTGAAATTTGAAAGCCAATATCGTAATAATATGAAATTGGGTAATCCGAAGTCTACAAAACTTGTACTTCTCATTAACTTGAGAAGGCGCAAACATGTGAGTTCTCCCTTACGAGTTCTCGTAGGTCATGTATACTACTACACACTCTAAAAACACTTGTGTAAGCTGGTTCTATCTGTTTTGATAGGCAAAGTAAGTTGAGTCTTCTTGGAGTACTGCATTTTTATTTATTTATTTATTTTAGCAGGGCCCTTTCGTTCTTCTGAAGGAACATTCAATAATTTATTTATTTGAACGACACCTTTTTCACTGCGTTGGCCCTTTCTGTTGATAAACTTTTCAGCTGCCATCTACGTCGACTGGTTTACGTCCCGACGACGACGTGTCGGTTTCACGAGACCATGTTACTTCGTCGTAGTTATCAACAGCATCGGAAACTTGGGTATCATATTACATTCACTGTACTCCTATACTCTCAATGTCTACCATATACATCTATAGAACATTGCCGATATATTCTGCGAACCTGATCTCCGCAGCATATTTGCCGTTTTAAGTGCATCTTCGGCTATAACCTTACAAATCTCCAAAGGATTGCGTACCGTAGTACCTCAGTGAAAACAGGGAGAAATTTGATTTTAATATTTAAGGACTATAAGCAACTTTTGGCTGAGGCCGGATTGGTGGAATGAAAAAACAAACAGTGGGGAGGAAACGGGAAAACCCCGAGAAATCCCACACACACATGACATTTGTCCACCACAAAGCCCACATGGCATGAAAAGTGATCGAATCAAAGCAGGGAGAAAATTAACAAAAAAAAAAAAGTTACTTCTACTTGTAATGGAAATTTGCGATAGTTGAAACATTGCCATGCACACAGGCACTTGATTCACGCAGGGCGATATTCAGGGACACTACTGAACATTACCCTATTGTAGAAGCGAGGGACTTGTGTGCATAATATTCTTTCTGTCGCCATGGCTTTATTTTTCACATAATCTTGTTCCATATCCTTTAGTCAGGCGGTTCCCAACCTTTTTCAAGTTGCGAAGCCCCAGTGGCTGATAAATCATCATTCATATACCTTTGATTCACCCAGTCATACATGATGTAATAAAAATAAAGATCATTACACAATAATTATCAGCCAGTACGAGTGAACTATCGTCTTCCACATATTTCATACATATTTACAAATAATTGTACAGTTCACAGCTTGCAAATTACTGAATATATCTTAACACTAATTTAGCCATTGCATCTATGAGACTCTTCTGGTCTCAAATTGATATATCACATGACTCAGTTCCTATTAATAATAATAATAATAATAATAATAATAATAATAATAAAACCTCACTTGAATCCAATATGGCAGATTTCAAGATGGCGAGCGCGAAATGTTCGCCACCTCTCACGTAACATCACGATATGGTTAATATTTTGATTACTATCTTAGATCAGGAATTAACAGAGTATCTTTTGACTTTACAATGAACCTTGCGGTTAATTTTGACCTTGGTTCAGTGGTAGGGGTTTACAGTTTAGCAGCTAAAGTTTACTTTTATAATTTCAGAGTATACTGTGACAATTAATTAAATGTGCACTTCGAGCAAATTCCTTTGTACGCCTATGGGTACTTTCCTTGTAAGATGTTAATATGACAGAAAATGCTCATTCCTTTGTCCATTCGGAGGTTTTTTTTTCTACTAAAGGTCTTACTCATTTGTACTACAAGAAATGAAGTAAAAAAGATCTCGATATTCGTTATGTGAACACCACGTAACCACGTACAAATTTCAACCTGGGCACGTCGATAGTCGTAATCATATTTCACTTGATCAGTATACATTGGCATACTAGATGGCGTACTTATAAATAAACACACAGAACGGCAAGACCTATGAAATCTCTTCTTGGGAGTCTCTTATAAATAAAAAGTAGGCCCTACCTGAAGTCGCCACCATGTTTGCTTACTTACAATTGCGCCATTTGCCTGGTGAAACTGAAGGAAAGCCCGGACGGGTGGCCAGCACGAGCAGAACTCGAACTCGAGCCTCTTCAGTGCTTATGCGAAATCAGCGACTGTAACCACTAGACCACGGGATCTTGGTAATCATTCAGCTGTAAGTGTATGTAAGACCTTACCTCAAGCAATGAACACTATGAAATCAAAGTTGTATTTATCATATGTCGAATTTGAATTTATTTTAAGGCCTTTAGGCATATTAGGCTCAGGCCGGGATCGGGTGGGGGAAAAGGATGTTGGAAAGTAGACAGCCAGGGCCTATTTTTGTAGGTACCATCCCTGGTATGATTAAGAAAAAAAAACTGGAAAAACTCAGTCCGGATATTCGTTATTATATCTCGACTATAATACAAAAAACCTAACATCTGAACCAGTGGCGTAACGTTCGGGCCCCCAGGTAAAAGAGGGCCCGCGTGTGATTTTCTAGATTTATATTATTTAATACAATTTTAATTTCTAATTTAAGGAGAAATATTGCATACAAAAGGCACAAACTAAAAACTTGATTGATCCGGAGTCCAGTTTTGTAATGTTAGGGGAATCTCCCATTTGTTAGCAAGGGATGTAGTTAACGACATTGCCCTTTCAACGTCACTGTGATTTTTAACAATTTAGGCTGCTAAGGAAATCAACTTTTTTTTTTGTTCTTCTGGAAGATGCCAAAGAAGAATTATATGCTGCCACTCGTTATGCGAAAGATTCCGTTCTATCGATGGAGTTGTCGGATTGACTTTATATTTGATATATAGACACCTTACGACCTCTAGAGTGTATATCCGGTGCAAGGTGGCGCTACCACCGAAAATTACAAAAATACTCAAATTCGATTTTTTAAGCATTTTAGACATGATCACGTCCCTAATTTGTTGTTAATAAGCGAAGTTATGCGGGGCCCCCGGCAAGTCAATTACTTGGGGCCCATTTAATTTGGTATTAAACCTCAATTTAAATTTATCGTCAGCAGCAGTATACACTAACACTACTTGTGTTTGCTATACACTTTTATAAAGGGGGGGGGGGGCGGATAAAAGTTTTGCGGGCGGGCCCGCACTCATTTCGTTACGCTACTGAAAAACTTACCTAAAATCAAATTACTAACGAACTCTTACTTACCCTTTGCGCCAAATGGCCAAATTTATGCACCACGAAGTTCATAACAGCTTTTGCGATACTTGGTCTTTCAAATGGAGGCTGGCCTAACGGTCCTTCAATTACAGGTCGTGTCATGCTAAGGATGCATTTTCTTAACAACTAAAATAAATAAATTTAAATAAAAAACAGTCCTTCAAAAATAGTGCATATTAAAACAGAATATTTGCACAGATATATTAGTAACATTTAAAATTATGCATAACTAAACTGTGAGACGTACCAAGCAGATTAGTCATTTCACAAGCGTCAAGGAACTAAAATCATGAGTACTACCACGAACTCTGATATCGTTTTTAAATTCTTCTTATCATTAGATCTACCTCGCTTACATTTCATGTAGAGCCCACCAGAAACATGGTGTCAAAGTATATAGAAATGAAAGGGAACAAAGTAAGATATCAGATAAAATTAATTGTATGGGCGGGAAAAGCACTATGGCTTAGGCCAGTCCCGAAACAAAACAAGAATTTATTCCTTAAAAAGGATGTTTCCATATGGCAGAATGTCGCACGAAGATTGTTGCAAAAAGTTACAATTCAGTGTGTCTCCAGCGAGCAGTAAAATAAATAAATAAAAATGATTTTTTTTCCGGTTTTCCATACTACAAACGCATTTTTGCAGATTGTCGTCGATACACTCATTTAAGCGGAAAAAACACACCTGGCTTAATTTTATCTTCCACACTCAATAGCACTGGCAACACTTGTAATAAATTTGGAAAAATTGAAAGTAAGAGGTTGACACGCATTAACCTGATCCTTGCAACAACCTTCTCTGCTCCACTCCATGGGCAGGACACATCCACAAATTGTCCTGAATACGGAAACATCTATGATTGGGACTTTCCTCTGATTTAAAGAAAATTTCCTGAATTTTATCCAGACCGCCGGAAACCATGTGATTTGTACACCCTCGGATTCAAATTCCAGACGGGCTTGGTTCGGATCCCATGTTCACACAGTAAAGTCAGTCCTTAAAGACAGTACATACTTAGTAAGGATAAAAAATAATACCTCAAAGAAATAAGTAACAGAATGTCGCTCCCTATTAGAACTTACCTGGCTTGGAAAGACCAAATACCAATTCAACAACTGTTATACACATATATAATATCCACTACTGCCAAAATAAATACAGGTAGGCCAATCTTGCCAGACAGATGAGAATTACTAGCAAAGTTTTATTCTTCATCGTGTTCACGATTCCAAATTCTTAATGCTAACATTTTACCAGACGCACAAGAGAACGTTTTAGATTGATAATTTCGTGCTGTGTCATTTTGTGCTACTTATCATGAATTTATTAATATAATTTTCCTGTACGGCAGGGTTGGCAAAAACAATGTTTTTTTTTTAAATAAAAAAAACAGGTTTATACTAGTTTTTTTTGTTTGTTTAAATACTTTGCTTTATTTATTTGTATTACATACGGATAGAACTAAATTTATTCCTCCTTAATGTCCTGATGCAGCAGCAGGGTTATGAAGGACGGGACCTACAGCTTAGAGTGGAATCCGAACCACTACTCGGTTTGCACCTGAGAGAAATTATCCTCCACTTGGACTCGAACCCGGAACGCAGTACGCCAAAAGAGACGTTTATACAAATGAAGGAATTTTAAAATTACAAATTTAGTATGTAGATATGATTCAAGAAAATTAAAACTAAAAAGTCCAATCCAAGCTAACGTTGCTGTGATAAAAAGATAAAATTAATTTTATGGGCGGTAACAGCACTATGGCTTACGCCCGTCCCGATACGGGGGAAGCCCCTTATCTTGGTCATATCAAAATTTAGCTGTTAATTAAAATAATATAAAAAGATAAAAGATGAAGATGTAGAAGGTCTTCACAATCAGCCAACTGGTGTAAATGGCCAGTATAACAAGAAAGCCTGTAAATGGCACTTCACAAGGTAAAACAAAAAGACATTATAAAAGTTAACAGCTAAGGAGCATAATCATATAAAATAAACGGTAATCTTAAAAGTCTCTGCGAAAACAAGTAAAATATTACCGTTTAAGTTTAGGTTTATAGCTAGGTTTCCCTTTTCCGCCCACGAGATTAAAATCAATATCCATTAAGTGGTCCTGAATCATGTCTGAAGCCAAAGATGAACTTGGTTCATCGACAGTATGTGCA
>JAGDQP010008893.1:29905-61206 GCA_022664845.1 Lepisma saccharinum | reverse complement strand
GTTGGCGGCAGACACGTAATACGCCTTTAGAGCTTTAAAAACGGACCTATCCAAAGGCTGTAAGCGATGGGTGCAGTGAGCAGGCAGACAGAGGAGTTCAATATCATTTTCTTCGCAAAACATTAGAACATCCATACTTTTCGTGTGGCTATAGTGGCCATCCAAAAGCAGCAAACATTTCCCAGGAACCCTACAGCGCTGAAAATGGTGCAGCCAACGTAAGAATACATCTTCTTTCACATATCCACTGTCGCTCATATCAACAACAGAAGCTGGGGGAAGATAATTGTTCAGATCATTACGTTGCCTCTTTCCGCGGAACACCAAGTACGGAGGAATGAAAGCGCCTGCAGCATTACAACACGCAATTAACGAGACATTTTCTCCTTTCTCGGCGGATGTCACAAACACTGCATTTGGGCTACCCTTTTCTGCCACAACACGCTGTGGTTTATTGTTGAGGGGAAGGCCGGTCTTATCCACGTTGTAGATGTGATCCGGAGAGTTGACTAAGCCAGTGCCTTCTATGGTTTGACGCAGTAGATTAAAATATTCTGTGACAGCTTGCTTGTTGAAACCTTTTGCTCTTGCAAGAGATAGCTGCAGCGGGGTTCGTAACGATAAATCAGGGTGTCGTTTGAGAAACAATCGAAGCCAATCTTTTCCCGCCAAGCGCGTCTCCTTGTTGAAAGGATGCTTCAGTGCTTTCTTCTCAGCGTAGTCAAATGCGGCTTTTCTCATATTTTGCGGTGTTAATGGGAAACCTTTCCGTGCCACATTGAGCAACAAGTTTGCCGTTTCATCTTCCTCTTCTTTCCCAAACACGGGCTGACCTCCATGTGACTTCCTGCTGGCAGATTTCAACCGCAAGTGTAACGTGCCCTTGGATATACCGTATTTCTCGTCAGCTTGGCAGAGGGACAGTTCTTTCTTTTTAATTTCCTCTAAGGCTTGGGCCATTATTTGCTCATTCCATCGTTCGTATTTTGTGCCATTCGCTACTCTCTTGTAGTCTCTGGGCATCTGTAATGAAACATGAAGTCCTCATAAGGCACTCTATACAAAACATACAGTGAAAAAACAACGTAACAGCAACATACAAAGGCGTGTTTAGTGTCACCCCATTAAATCTGTTCAGAGTCGCCCCACAAAGCCGGTTGTCGGTTAAGTGTTCGTAATTTTTTCAAATAGCAGCACCAGGCAGGATGCAGTAGTCAGGCATGGCTATATCTCCGCCAAACTTTCATGCATCAACAACGTGGCTCTGTACTGTCTCTGGTAGAAATAACACACTACATATACACAAGGCCTCAAACTACAGTATGGCTATTTTATTACTTGGTACTTACATTTGATGTTGTCTTGTTCGCTTTCCTCTCCAAAGCAGATGTGAGTTCCTGCCGTCGTACGAATAATTAGCACACCATACAAGAGTCTTCCACTTCCACCAGTTTCTACCAAACTCAAGGTGGCGTTCTTCGAGAACAAATGACAAACGTTAATATGTTCAGAGTCGGCTGTCGTTCAGAGTCCCCCCACCCCACTCTATATTAGATCCTGGTAAGACCTGTCCCAAATTTTCACTGAGTTGAGAAAATGTGGTCACCATATCTATCCATTCCAAAGTTATTCGGAGAAGAAATTTTACAGCTCGGTACAAACTTTTGCTGCTGACTGTACATTCTCTCAGGGACCCTTCGGGCCATAGACCTACGACCAGACTGAACACCCATTATCATCATCAACAACACTTTATCAGTCAGTATCCTTGGTCCGGACTACCTATCTACGTTAGGGATAAGAGTAATGGAATAAAAGAAGACTTTATATCCGTGGGACGTTCACTATTATTGAAAAGAATAGGATATTACCGAAAGATATATCCCAAGGGCCAAGCTGTACCAAATTCAATGTTGGCAAGATGTGACAACAATTGGTTTACTATTTTGTGTACCCACAGTTCTCTTCTCGTCGCCATTTCTGTTTTATATGTCAAAGCCGAGACCGGAAGAACAGCCGTAAACCTCTCAACATAACTTCTAGGTTCTGGAACAATTCCGACCTATTGAAACTTTTTTTTTGGTAGGAAAGGAAAAAAATCTATGACAACTTGTTCAAGAGAAGACAAATTTAGCAGCTTCAAATAGTGTTTCATGCCTAAAGGAACACTGTGAAAATACGAACATCATTTAATTTTATACCACAAGTTTATATAATTTTTAATGAAACCATTCGAGAGGGCACTTGAACCCTTTCGGGAGGGCATGCCCCCCGAAAGTATGCCTGGATTCATCAATGGGCACATTGAGCTGTGTGTGTGTGTAAGGCACATATGATGATCTTAATACTTAATAAGATGTGATAACCTTATAGAGGTACCAGATTAAATTACAGAATCGTTGCGTTGCTAGTGTTATCACGTGCATAATTTTAAATGAAAGTGTTTTGTTTTGTGTATGCGCGTGAAGTAAGTACTTCGACGGAAGATTTCATTATTATCTATTGTATTTTGGGGGTTATTCTTGATTTTTCTAATGGTATTGTGTAACAGCGTAAGCTGACAGAAAAACATAATGTCTTATACAGCTAAGGAAAACAGCTACCAGGCGTCTGGCAGGAACAACCAACGTTTGAACTTTGCAATCGTTAATTTTTGTACCCATGTCTGGGTTATAGTTAAGGTGACCCAATATATAATTGACTGTCATGCTACAATTTCTTTCTTACAGAGTATTTATATGCTTTGTATTAAATTATTGGATATTCTGTAATACCTTGTATAAAATTATTTTATTTTATGGAGTATTCAGTTTCATTTAACTATTTAAAACATACACACTCAGATAAGCATGCATCTGAATAATTCCCTTCTAATTCGTCTATATAAATTATTTTTCAGGAGTTGGATGTGCCATGGTCACAGTATCACTAATTGTGTGTATTTACTACAATGTAATAATGTCCTACACCGTCTTCTACACCATTTGTTCATTTGCCGCTGAGGTACCTTGGAGTAAATGCGATCCAAGTTGGGCCGACATGGAGACTTGTTATGTTAGAGGATCTAGCACTGTAAGTTTCCTTTTACTTAAGTATATATATTCTTCGCTATTTTTTGTTCATTGATTGAGAATTGTCCACTAGTTGTCCATTTATTCTATGTTATAATCTTAGTTCTTCTTCAGAAAACATTTACAAAGGAAGACGGCTCTTTTTCCTCGTTTGCTCGAAGGTTGTTCACTCAAATTTAGTGAACCATTCATTCCGTGAATCAAAATTGTAGTAAAACATACCGTAATACTTACATACAACGTTAATTTAGGCTTTATTTCACAAAATGTTCATTTGGTGTCTTATGATGGTTTTATTGATAGGTTTTTGTTTCATTAGATTCGATTAGTTAACAATAATGTTAAGTTAAAATCGTTAAGGTTAAATTAGTTTCGTCGTGATCACCTTAAACTGAATTTGTTCCTATTTTTTATTTATGTTTTCTTCAAAGTTAAAGCGTAATTTTGTGGTCAATAAATTACATTCTAAATTTTTAATTACAAATCTATATTAGAATACCCAAGGGAAACTTCCATCATAGGAAATATCAAAGGAGCAAAACTTGTTTCTTTTATGTGGCTTGTTGCAGTTTACGTAAAATAAACGTATATATGTGTTACAAGCAATATACCTGTCGTTGAAGACAGGAAACTAATTTGGAGCACTACCACACTTCTGAAATGAACAAGAGGGGAAATAGTAACGAGTGTCATACGAGGGGTGTATGAAATTTTTTTTAGCCAAACGCAGAAGGAATCAAGAAAAATAGTATTTATTTTAAAACGTTTACACGAGAATTACTTTTCTAAATATAACTCTGTCACACTTCTGAGATTCCGAAAACACCTGAATACCAACCCTGCTGTTTTATATTCACTTATATGTGCACACCCTTTCTATTTGTATGTACACTCATGCTCAAAAAAATTTCGCATGTCTTTATTTGACAGTTTTTGACAAATATTTTTTCCTTGGATTCTGGCGTTCGCTTAATTGTTTTACTTGCAAAGAATACAAAAACGAATATTTCCTGAAATTTTTTCACAAAAATATTAATTAATAAGGAAACTAGCAAGAAAAACTTAAATAATGAGAAATTATCGAAAAAAATCTAAGTCAAACAGTCAGAAATTTGGCAACATAGGAAAAGTCACAGAGAAATTTAGAGGAAACGAAGTAAAATTGTTTTCGCTCGCTGTAACAGTCCATATCTTGAGTATTATCTGAAACTGAAAATAGATAAATGATCACTCAAATGAAACATTGCCCAAACAAAGTTTACAGACATAATGCATACGCCGTATACTCATGTGACAGAAACTATTATCTTCCCCGGAAAGGAGCAAAGAAAGACACAATCTCTTTTAATTCAAAGTGAAGGCTTACAATCAACGGTGCAGTAATAAATGCATATCAAAAAGTGTTAGATCAAAACACCCTCGTGCTGATTGTCAATCCAGCTGGTCGTGCTTGCTAGTGCCGTAATATCGCGGCTCAAGACGGGTTCGAATCCCGCCTCGGGCATGGATGTGATTTTAACAGAGGTAAATCACTAAGATAAAGTTGAAAGGATTGACAGAATTAATTGAATAAGGAAAGGCCCGCTTAGGGTGAACAAAGTTTTTAAAAAAAATGGTTAGGCTTAGGACCTGTCGAATGAAGGGTTCCGAGTTCGAATCTTCACCCATCCCTAACAATATCTTTCTTTTACAATAATTTTGAATACAAACTGGGTGATTAGCTTTTGAAGTTCGCGATTTTCTTTTTCTTTTGTTATTCTTTCATTGTTGATAGGATGGTCTTTCTTACAATACGAGTAGACAGACACTCGGAAAAGTGTAAGTGGTGTGTATTAAATTCGACAAGACAGTAAATATGTGCTCAAAACTGTCTTCTAATGTAAGGTTTAGCAACAGGTCCTATGAATGCATGTGTTCGAAAGCAGTTACACTTCTAATCCCTACACCCAATACATATTTAAAGTTAGTCATGCACATTACGTTTCGAATTCCCAATAAGTATCAGATCGTTATATGTATAAATGTTACTCTCATGTTATTTATAATATCCTTATTTAACCCTTGATTTAGTTTACGAAATGTGTATAATGCCTACAGGTTTCTAGAATATTCTATTATTATTATTATCGTAGTAGTAGTAGTAGCGAGTTTTCGCAGATAGTGATATAGAAGATGAAATTAAAAAATAAGTTATTCTTCTTATAACTAGTCTAATCCCCCAAACTTCTGACAATTTCCAGTTGGCAGAATGCGAAACGTCTAATTTAGAATTAAACTATATTTTACGTAAGGATAAGTATGTCCACGTTATAGATATATAACTAGTGCAATACTTATATTCGACATCAGCAAATGTTTTTCGTTATCACAAGACTGGGTGGATGAAGTGGGAGAGAGATTTTTTTTACGAGCGAGAGGTCGCAAGTTCGAATCTCGTAGATTACATAACTTTTATCGCTCTTTTTAATCCAAAATTAATACTTCATGCGTTGTAGTAAAAAAGGAATGTAAAATGTTAGATAGTTATTATATTTCTATGATGTAAGCGATCAACATAGCGGCAGCAAATACTTGAGCAGCATTAGGCTTGTTAAGATAAGAAAGACTTTTAACCTTTTTGCGCGTGCTCAAATCACACCTAAACTGAGAACAGTCCTTCCAATAATGTAAGGAAAAATACTAGGTGTTTTTCGAAGATTACTGACGACGACACCAAATACTGACATTTCTCTTAAACATTACGCGATATATCAAAGAACTTCTCCAAATGTCCAAATGTGAGCTCTAATTTCAGTTGCTATTCTTTTAAATGTAATTAGATTAATTACAAGTGTAATTGCAGCAGTAACCTAATGATATTGTTGGTAGCGCAATTTAAAAAAGTTACAGTTGTTCATATCGGATACGGCGAGAAATAAAGGGATATTCCCGCAATCACGGAAAAAGTATTTTTCTGCCTGTTCCACAGAAACAGGAAGATCTGGGTTCAGATACACTGATCTTGCTCTCTAACAACACGAAAGCGTAATTATAATCAATTTAAGGGCACTTGAGAACACTTGAGACTTGTAAAGTGTCCGGACTGTAATCCATTGGCACTTCTCTGAGAATATGTGTAGTCTAATAGTCTATTGGTGCTTAGGATGCACTACTCTCCAACCAAAGCTCTTTGTTACTTGCCATTCAGTAGATATAGCTACCATTATTTCAGTAGTTCTTTTGCTACCTGACAAAATACATGCCGAGGCGAACCGCACAGCCATCAATGTGAAAGGAGGGGCTCAGTCTTACTGGGTAGTCGTGTCAATTCGTTTGGCACTTCAATGTATAGTTTTTCTTTTTGTAAGAAATTTTCATATTCACTTTCACTTTCATATTTCTTTTAACTGAAACTGTTTCAGATTCGTTATATGAATTTTAGTTTTTAAAGAAATCTAATTTTAAACGAAATATTTCCACTACATTGTGGAGTTTTGCAGGTGAGTGATACATTGGAGTAAAATATGAGATTTTTAGAACTTAGGGTCAAACCAAGAGTAGGAGGATACAATGATGAGATAATGAAGGCTATTGTGATGTTTTCAATAACTTGTATTCAATTAATCTGAACTTCAGAAATATATCAACGCCTAGCAAACGCGACTTAATGGTAGTCAGTAATGCATGTGAATAGTTTTTATTAAATAAGTACGTTTAGGGCTGACGCCGTCTTGGCTTTCGATATGGCACTATTCTAGATTTTAAAATAAACTCTTATTTCTATTCCTGAATCGAATTCAGTGTCACTTGAAACCATGAAATATGAAATTCTGCAAAAGAAATTAGACATTTTGATGATGCTGCTATCTTGAATTTCAGAATGCAAGCCATCATCTTATATTTTGGATGTCAAATGTTTTCGAGTTCAGAATCGTATTCATAACGTTTTAGAGTATACTGATCTTAACTTGAAGGAAAATGTGATGTTATTTCAACATACGTCCCTTTAAGTTTTCTGATATTGGATTTTAATTCTTTTTTTCAAAATCAAACTGAATTCCCTTCGGAAAATTCAGATACGAAATTACGAAAATTGGACTTCTATTGAACTCGTAATATGAAATTATATCATGCGTATCCTCAATCTCAATACAAGTTGAGTGGAAATTCGCTCCCACTGAGAAGCCAATGTTATTCCTTGGCAAATTCTAAAACAAGATGACTATTTGCAAGAGGTTCCTAAGTTGCTCAACCCAAACATCCAATGTCAAAAATTCACATCTTACGCAAGCTTCGTATAACGATAGAGTATCTAACAAAAACCCTACAATATTTTTTCTCGAACTTTAATTTCAGTAGGAAAGGAGAAAATCATAATGAGAGAAATCTGACGTACGGAGAGTAGTAGAACTGAAGATGCATTACTGTAAAATTCGTTTAAGCAGTTCTGGTGGAGCAGGAGTTAGAACCTTAGCTTACGGCGCAGAACGCCCATGGTTCGAGTCCTGGTCGCAACGTATCTTTTCTTTTTTAATTTTTCTGTAGCACCTGTGCAAATGTTATATATTACAATATGCTTTTCACATGTAAAGTGAATGTTATTGTTTTATAGATTTTTTCATTTTTATTTTTATTTTTATTGAAAATCTGCCAATCTACGTAGCACAATTGTGTGTTTACATGAAGAACAGAAACAGTATGAAAATGAAAATAAATAAACAGTTACATTACAAGTATGGAATCAACAATAATAATAATAATTCTGCATGTGTAATAACTATTTATTTATTCTTATTTCTATACTACTTCTGTTGTTTATGTGAACGCACAATTGTTGTAGGAAAATTAGCAGATTTTAAATAAAAAGAAAAATACAAATGCAAAAACGAAAAGCTATAAAACAATAACATTTGGTTAACATTTGGAAGCCACATGTTTTCATCATGTGATATGAAACTTGAGTCTTACGGCTAGCACACTGTGACATGAAGAAGCGTCTTCTTTGAAAATTTACCCCGTCGTTTCATTTAATGTTTACGCACAATTATCGCAACAGTTGAGCATAATACGTGTATCCTTTAGGCAAATAATCAACCGTTATTTCACTTTGGGAATCCCAGAAAACGCTAGCCATCACTGACTTTCCTGTCTTGCACTTTTTAGCTGTGGGGAAGGAGAGATGCTTCCATTGTTTGCAAAATATTGAACCCATGTTTCATCTGCAATAGGTATTTGGCTGTGAACTGGTCCTCACTCTCTTTAAACTTTGCTAGAATTGCCTTGCATAATATCACTCTGTCACGTTTCAGAGATTCCGATAGAAATCGGAACACGTACCTTGCTGACACTTTTCTCTTGCCCAATATGTTGGTAACAATGTGATCTAAGGGTCCAATGGAAATGTTCACTGTTTCATCTATGTCTGACTAAAATTCTTGGGTTGTCTTCAATCTGTTCCCGCATAGTGTCCACAGTTTCATCAGTTCATGCTATGGAGGGTTCATATTTGAGCGCTGTCCATCCACGTTTCAATTCATCCACCCAACTTATAAGAGTACTATATGAAGGGACACTCTCATGTAATACCTTCACTATTATCTGTAAGGATCTACGCTGGTGACAGCCCCTTCATATGCAGGTAAGCAATCCCTGCTTGATGCTTGAATCGGGTCTTCTCAGCCATTGTCACGCAAAAGGGTCACATCAAACATCTGTAAAAAATACTATTTTAGCTACAGGTTTAAGATTTCCTCCACACATACGTAGAACATCATGTTACATTATACTTCAGTGACATTCATCAACAGCAAGGAAATGATGTTCGAGTCGAAAAGTTTTCATTCACTCCTCGTATAAGAGTACACTTATATGTATGTATGGAATATGTATAGGGTTTAGTTTTAAAATTTGTTCACATGCCTAGTCATACAGCTTTCGCTAGTATACCTTTAATTCACAAAGATAAAAATCCTGAATTGATTCTTATATTACGTTTACTAACTGTAGCTGTGTTCTTATTTATTTTTACAAAAAGTTTTAGTGCAATAACTTTATTTATACAGAAAAAAGACAAATTCACCAAATGTGTGTATACAAATTCTTTCAGTTTAGTTCTATTTTGCAGTTTCTATCAAATGAAAACCATTTTACACTTTTGTCGTCGTCTTTTCTTTGCCAAATCATCTTTTATTTTTAAAAGTATAACTATGACAAAAGATTTCCGTATCTTCATGTTATGAAAAATAGAAGTTTTAAACTTTTGTCAATTTAAGTTTCCAGCTAAATTTGTGTTCATAAAATTTTCCAATAAGACAAGTCTCTTTGTTGTTGTTGTATTTTCTTTTCTGTTACTTCAGGCGCACAATTCCAGTGGATCAAATGCTACTATTCTTAGTACAAAAAACCATTCATCAACCAACAGTTCGATTAAACAAACAGCAAGTCTACAATTTTGGGAGTAAGTATAAAATTAATTTTCATTTCAATCTAGTTTTCGAAATTACTAATAAAAGAATAAGTTTTTTTGTTTGTTTGTGGAATATTTAATTAAAAGTAGGAATTGAAAATCATGTTTAAACATCGTATTATTGTCTAGAAATAGATTAGTTTATTTCTTTGCACTGAACTTGCATGTTTGTTTTTCCTTTTTGTACGAAACATACAATAAGTTACATTACTTGCTGAGTTCTTATAACTGTCACTTGTCTACGTTTTCCCTTCTTTCAAATGTTATGTTTGATAGTGCTTTCATTGCCCTAGTTGTTATTCCTCACTCTTTCCAATGTGTGTATTATACTTTTGTACTATAAATAGAGTATAGTATATTGAATTACGTAATCGTCTATTAATAAAAATTTAGTATATTTTATTTCCAGCCCTGTATTGGTCATCTATCTTGTTTTATGTTTATTTATTTTCGATTGTTTTTAATCACGAGAGACCATTGAACTCAGAAACCATGACCATTGCGAACCCATTTGATAGAACATACTTGAACACACTGTCAAGTCGAGTTCTAGTTGCTGACATCAAAGGAAAAACATTAAAAAATGTTTTTTGTTTTTTTGTTTTTCACTGCAAAATTCATACAACTTTACAATTACTGCTCTTCTCGTGTAGAATATTACGTGACTTGAGCTTAATTCGTTAGTTCTAAATTCTTGACACATTTAAATAGACAAAAAGACATCGTAATGTTGACAGATGTATATAGTGAGCGCTGAAGTCAAAATACCTACTAAATACATCCTTCATGAAAAAAGATTCTTGGAATTCCTTGTGATTCTAGGGCGCTTATATGATCATGACATTTTTTTTACAATATATATATATTGCGTCAACATAACCTTAGCTTAAACTATTTTTAATTTCACATTAAGTTACTTTAATAAGTTTTTAAATAGTTATCATTGTGACAGTTTCGTATTTTATTCAATTCATGTCACTGGATAGTTTACATATCGGGGAATACATAATTTAGAAAAGCTGAGAGGAAATTCTCAAGTTGTATGAATGATCTATTGAATACACTCAACTTTAAACTATTTTTGTGAGTCTCCCTTTTTATATAACCAGTCAGACGGACAGTACATTCAACTTTCAAATGTTCCGGCTTTTCAAAATCCAAGATTTGAATCCTTACATTCTTAGTATCAAGTATATTCAATATATAAATCAGAGCCACTTTATTTTCATGATCTACCCATTGGTGTGTGTTCCTAAAGAGACACCGTCTCTGAATATTTAAGATCAATTTGGATTTGTAGACATCGTAATCTAGAAACTCAACTTCAGTTAATGTTGTACTCTTTTATTCGTTGTCTGTTAATAATCACGAATTCGCTAGTAAATATATTTAAAGAAATATTTCAGTAATTTGCTGCTATATTAAAATCTAAAGGGTGATGAATCAGAAATTAAATCCTTTACCTATGCAAATCCAAAAGGAGGTTACGAAAATCCTTCCATTTAAAGGTTAACGGATAAAAATAACTTTAACTCAAGACAAACAAGATAAATATGAATCGAATATTGACCAATTTATTTTTATTTTCTGTTAAAGTTATTTTCATCAAACAAAATTTAACCTGAAAACTAACCTGAAGACAATTCTATACTCTCTAGTAGAATTAATTTCATCAATGTGAAAGAACTTCGCAGAGTTACTATATATATTAAGTGCTCATGTTTTCAAGTACATTTGTATTCTTCTTTTCAGGAAGTATGTTCTGAATTTAACTGATGGCATTGAGAATGTTGGCAACGTCAAGTGGGATTTAGCTTTGTGCCTCCTTTTCTCATGGGTAGTGGTCGTCCTTTGCCTTGTAAAAGGCATTAAAACTTCAGGAAAAGTAAGTGCTACAAAGCTATTTAAACATTTACCCTGCAAACATAGATAAAATTAATATTGTATTAATAGACATTTATTTACGTAGCCTTTAAGAACTCTCTAGAAGTTTGATGTTCAGTAGAAACCCAATCGTTTTAGTTAAGATAGACTGATTCTACTTCGAATAACGAAGAGCTCGGATAAAGTAAGTGGCCATAGCCAACTCGGATTAAAAATTATGGATATAAAATATTTCGCCAATATAATTGGTACAGGATCACTTTTAAGCTTCTTTTCATACCTTACCGGCCATTCCAATCCAAACTATCGCCTTCATCTTCGATCTTTTCCTTCGTCACTGCCGTATTGAAGGTTGTTTCAAACTACTAGGAAAGATAATGAAGAAATCTTCTTGACCTCCTTCGGCGAAGGGACTAATGAAGAACTCTAGCCATTATTTTTACCCATAAGACACAGCGAGACGTATTGTGTGATACAGTGGTGAGGGAAAGCATAAGTCTGAATGACTCTGACGGCTCGACTTCCTCTCCTTCCTCACCAACTAGAACTCCTCAAGATTGCAACCTGAGGGTGAACATACAAAATAGTTCTTTCTCTCTGTTCATCACATTGACTATTCACCAGCAATTCTTTAGGGTAATTCACCAAATGAGCAGCCCAAGTAAAGTTATTTCATACTATTTATCAACAGATGTCTTTCCTGTCGAAGGACGTTTCAATCACACCTTAGGAGTGACCGGAGATACCTTGGATATTTCCTGCACAAACAAGTTAGATTTAGTGCATTTAATATTGTATAAAAACAAACTAAAATACACAGTTACATTAATTATTGTACTACATTATACAGCAAATACGTATGAAAACATTTTATGAATTGTAAGAAAAGTAGTATATTATTCTACACCTGGCAGATTCTCCCCCGATAACGCAAAACATAAGTCTAAGGTTTTGATTATCGGGGTTCTGCTGTATTTAATTTAAGTGGAAGTAGGTAAAGGGATTAACATCTATATGTTACAAATATCCATATCCTTAATATTTGAAGGAATATTAAGTTGGATTCATAGTGTTCTCAAATATTTCTTATATAATTTTAACTTAATTTCTATTTAAGGGAAAGAAGTTAATTTTTTACCTTCCTATTTCCTCCTAGTATACGTCCATACTTGAATAGTGTAGAAGCAGAGTGAACCAACTCCACTTTCGGCCGCTTTTCAGACTGGTTCTTAAGTTCCAGTGTAGCAGCATTTCCCCTTTTTTAATTTTTCAGAGTTTAAGTAAGAACTTCTATTGAGAAAAAAAAACTGTTTCCTTCATTATTATATAAGATGTGCTAATAAGCTTTAGGGTTTGATATTTTTGCTAGTTATCACTGGTTAGATTGGTTATTTAGTTAGAATGTTTCTAAGGTTTTTGTCTGCTTTGTTTTCTCATCTTGCGCATCTCTGTACACTTCCTTGGAATAGATTTTACATGTGAATTGGAAGTTACGTTTTATGTTTTGAGGTTGAGTCAAACTGAACTCTCCCTTTCCTTTAAAGATTTTTTTTCTGATTTGTTGAAGAAATTTGTCTAATAAAACTGTTATCTTTATAAAGATTCATATATTAAATTTTAAAGACATATCTGTGTTAAGCTTATTGGTTATAAATTCTCAACCCTATTGCATTCTGTTAATAAGTGTTTAAACGTCTGTAATTCTTTTCGCCATTCGTCTAAGGGAAATTTCCTTGACCTAAACGAGTGCATTTAATCTGTTTTGTCGTGACCGCACTCGATTATAAAATAAAATAATTTTACAAGCTAAACTGTTAAAACCTGATTTCTCCAATGTTTATAATGAAATTGTAAATAATTTAAAATGAATGAAACTTATATTGCATCAAATTCGCTAACATATAAACAGTTCAACTCCACTTGCACTCTTCTTCTCACCGTATGTTTTTTCTTTTGTACTACGTCACTTCCTTCTTACGCTTCCATTCTATATACGTATTTATTTATTTGATATTCATTTGTTCTACCCTGATGGAGAATACAAGGATATGTCTGAAAATATAGGGTACTAAACTAAAACCCAAGGAAGACTTAGATACAACGTATTATACATTGAAAAAAATACTGTCGTATGTGCACTACAATGAAATTATGCTAGTCATTTATTTGAGGAACTTCTAATTCTTGTTCTAAGGTCGCTTGTTGCAGCAACGAATTTTCAAACAGAATTTCCTGTTTCTTTTTCCACAGATTCTTATGGAATGCTAAAAATTTAGCCTTACAATCTTCCAATAAATGACGTTTGGTTCTTATTTTTCAACCAAATTTATAAAACAATATAAAATACAATTCTATTGAAATTCCTAAAATAGTCAGAAGTACTTGCTCCAAACCTAAGGTCTTCAAGGTTTCATAATCACTCAAAAACATAATGATCTCTATGGAATCGAAAGCCATTTTCTTAAATTATACTTGAAATTTCATATCTTCTTAATTGTTCATATACGTACGTTGAGTAATGGTGATATAATGTGGACAATATCTTACTAATAAAAAATATGTATGGATATGGAAAAAATATGTGTTCCTTTGTGTGTAGATATTATAAACACGAATGTTTACAAAAAAAAAAGTATTTCACTTTCTAAACATACTAATTTTCACGATGTTTTGATGTATAAAATTCAAATGTGGCAGTTTAATAATATTGCACCGTACAGAAGCAATCTTATGATATGTTTGAATGAATTTGTGGGTTAAACAAGATAGATGATACACGACATTCCACAATTGGCAGATCACTACATCCAATGACAAATATCAATGGTTCCTTACACAGTACACAAGTGATATATTCTTTAAGAAAAATGATGCTTAGCTTGTGCATACATAGCAATAATGTTCCTTTTAAACCATCGTTACATTTGCCAAGAGTGTCATCAAGTAGCTTTCTAGATAACTCATTTTAAAATTAATGTATAGAATGTGTAACGGGTATATATTTGGTATATATATATATATATATACGGGTCTAAATAAAACTTCTTTGGAATAAAGCTCGTCGCTATATCGAGACGGTCCGCTGCCTTAATAATGTTGCTTCTGTGTGTCCTTCCTCTCAACACAGAACCTATTCTGTTTTTGACTCCGGCTAATCTTATTCTCAGGGCGAAAATGGATTCTTGGCTGGATATTCGTCGCACTAACAAATAATACAGGAAGCTTACGTGGCCCAGAGCTGCTACACGCAGAAAACAATTAAAATCAACTGATAATACCTTTAAATTATAAAACAATAAAAATTATTTAATTTCCTTTGATTTGCCTTATAGGACATACTAGTTACATATCAAATGTTCTTTCCTTCTTTTCAAAGTAGTAAGTAGTAGTAGTAGTAATATCTATTTGTAATTGGTCATAGTATATTTAACTACCTATCACCTTAGGTTTCAATTAAAGCTATTCCTAACTACGGAATAGATCAAAAGCATTATATTACGCTAAAGTTGTGCATAAGTTCTGAATGCATGAAAAAGAATAACTGAAGACAGGTCTCAAATTACTGTACCGACCAAAATTTTGTATTTTTTTCATTTTAGTTTTTTAAGTCATAAATATACTATAGAATGTCTTATGTTCTTAGGGAAAGTATATGCACACTGTTCTAAGTTAGGTTAGATTGAATTCTTTATTTTTAAACTTTGCCAGATATTGTATAGAATGCTGGATTTGATATATTACCGGTAGCATATGCACCATGTGTTCTTTCGAATTTACATTTTGTCACGAAAATATTTTTATTGTTTTTTTGTTTTTTTTTCCTGATACATTAAATAGGTTTCTAATGCAAACTTTTTTTTAAATTATTTCAGGTTGTGTACTTCGCAGCAACATTTCCCTACATCATTCTCTTCACGTTATTAATAACAGGGCTTCTACAGGAAGGCTCTATTGCAGGTGTCTTATACTTCATTACCCCTTCGTGGGAGAAACTTCTAGATATTCAGGTTTGTTTTGTTTTGAAATATCTGCTACACATAAAAGATATGATTTGATTAGCAATAAACAAAATAAAATCCGTTACATCAGGCAAGCGACAAATCCAGTTTTGTTTTTCTTTCTTTTCTTCTTTTTTTTTAAAGATTTAACTTTCCGAATGATCTGCTCGTATATAACAATACCAAATTTTCCTGTGCAGCTAGAAATTTTGCTATAAATAGAAAAAATAAACTTAATGTTATTTGATACCTAACTCTATAGGGCCTATTGTAATTTTCCACATATTTTCTAGCAATAATATTAAATGCGACTGATTTTCAGTAGCTATGATTCTATACAAATGTGATGTGATAGCATTATTAATAATACAAATTATATACTAAAGCCAACAAGTTTCGACTTAATCTACACTGAAAGAGTGTGGAGTGAAAATGGAGAGGATTTCGGTCTCCAGGGTGGGTTATTCACATGAATATAGGCCGATGTCTTCGAAACTCGCTAGGGTGAAACCTGGGCATTCCTGACAACAAGCTCGGATAAGTTCAGCAGTGCCTAAATTTTGCTACTTCTTGGAAAGGCCCTTCTTGCCACTCCTCGCGCGATTTCTAAGGTTTCGGCTTCCATTCACAAAAATGTATACAACAAAATGAAGAAACGAAAATTCAGTTAATACATACAGTATTGAAAGAAAACTTATTCACCAAAAAACAAGTTGTATTTTGAAACCAGTATTTAAAATGGAACTGTACTTGTAACTTTCTATCTTTCTTGTTTTCTTTCGCTTATTTTTTATTTAATTTGTTCTGTTGCTAGCACTTATACTTGCTATTGAAATTCAGGAGATATTTATAGTTACTAAATCCCAAGGAGACGCTTTAACCGAAAGAAAGAATTACGTACAACCCATGTTTGTTTGTTTGTTTTTTTTTTGTTTTTTTTTTTTAAGGATAGGAACATTTGATGGTTTTAGCGAGAGACCAGGCTAATCCACAATTTTAACTTTCTGAGAAAAAGGGTCTTCATAGTTTGGCTTATTCAGCACTCAACGGCCAAGCCACATCAACCAGTGGTTCGGGAAAAAGTCGATAGATGACAATAGTATTGCTATTCCGTCAAAAAAAATCAATTTTGACCAGGGTGTGAACCCTAGTCTCTCACTGAACCCTTAATTTTGGTTTTATACTTAAGATCTTCTTGGGCTTCCACAATAAGTAATGGTATGATTACTTCCGACTAGCAACATTAAGTGATTCAATATATTTTTTTATGAAACGCTTCCTTTTTATAATGTCAGCTTCGTCAGAAAAATTATTTCACAGCAATTCTACCTAGTTTTAGTCAAATGTATTTATCACAGTAAAATTTACACTCTTCAGTAGTAACAGAAGATCTACCAATTCTTACGAATCATAAATACATAGTGTAATGTTTATTCTACTCACTTAACATTAATGTGCACTAATATTATATTTTTAATACAAATATAATGTTTCAGCTGCTTCTACAGACATTTTCAAGTCAAATGTTATAAACAAGTCTCTCTCTCTTTCGGTAGCATTACAATAAAAAAAAAACTTTAATTTAACTAGCTAAAATCAGTAACTTAGTCTACAGGTACACAACATGTAAAAGTATCCAGTTTTCAATGAAGAATTTGGATCATATTTCTCCACACGAAGTTTTGTGTGTACTTGATTTTCTAATAATTCTTGAATTGTTCAATGTCGACTTCTCAATTTTAAATAGTAAAAATTTTAGCATTGTTAACTGTCAGATGCACTGCCTAGAACAATGTCATACCAATTAAGTTTGTAATTCGTTAGGTAATAGTATTAAATATCACAAAAGTGCATACGTACTTTCTAATTATGTACTACAAGAAAAATTATACTTTCTTCAATAAACTATTTATAAAAATAAGATAATTACTTAACAGCAGAATAAAAAATATATAAAAATTAAATTCAAAGAAATACCTTAAGATCTGGGCGTGGAAAGAATCATTCCGCTCTTCCCTGCGTGATAATTGCTCCCAACCGAAAGTATTTTCAGATTAATCATTTATTCTTTGAAAAGAAGTAAACTTTATATTCACGGGGGAAAAAAGAAACTTTGGCCTTCAGGTTGTCTCGATTCAATAAGATGCTGAAATAAAATCTAAACACCAACATCTACTTTCCAGTAGAAATTCGAACAGAATTTTCCCGGATGGTAAAAAAAAAAAAAAAAGAAAAATAGTTATCAGGAAGTGCTTAAAGTGGTAATTAACTTCACATGTTACTGCTAATATATCTATCTATGCTCCACACATTTCATGTAATTAGTTTGAAATGTTGAGTCGAAACAGATGTTATTACAGATCTGAAACATTTCCAGTCTCAGGAATGGTTGGATTCGAGCACGGAACTCCCAGTATGATGGCCGTCGTCTTACCGATTGGACAGCTTCGAACTAGTTTCACGATATGACCTTGTCATTGAGCCCGCTCCAAGTTAAAAAAAAAAAATCTGCTTGCATTTTAAACACTGATTTAACATTTCTTTGTGTTTTTCTTCCTCTAGGTATGGCGAGCAGCTGCAGGGCAGATGTTCTTCTCTTTGAGCGTCTCAATGGGTGGTTTAATTATGTACAGCAGTTATAATGACTTCCGGAATAATGTCTACAGGTACATGTTTTCTTCTGATTCCAGTAGACCTCGTACAGGTAGGTGAAGGAGCAGAGGAATTCAACTCTTGTTACATTCCTTCACTACCGAACTTTTTTTTTTTTCGATTTTTCTATCTTCAAGTGAATAAAATAAAATATTTCGGTGTTAATATGTAGTGATTCAGTCATTTGTAGAAGTTGTGTTTTAAATTCATTGAGTTTCAGATTCCTTTCGTTTTCTCAAAATGACGTTCTGTTTGATAAGGTTTCTTTTGAACTTCTTTCCATACTAAAATATAGTACAAGGTGGATTTTTATTTGAGTCTGAGTTTCAACTTATTTATGGCCTTTAGGCGACTTTGACTCAGGCCATGTAAATGTCAATGATTTATATTGATATATACTTTTCCCGTCATCTGCATATTTAAGAAGAAATGCATAATTCTAGCAAGATTTAAGTTATTTTATTTTGAGCTGAGAACCTCTGCTCTAATTTTTGTGTAGTACGATGCAAATTACTTGTTGACATATTAACAGAACGTAACAGACATTGATGTGCTCTTGAATATCTTATGAATATTTTTTTTACCCAAATCGCAGATTGTTCTATTATTTTTAGCTCTTTTAATGATTATCTCTTAATATGTTCACACCCACTGATTACAAAGTGTCACGATATTTATTAAGTAGATGAAAGGGGGGAAAACTTGAACGGCTTCATAAAAATGAAACAATTAGAACGATACACGCATTCGACAGTAAACAGTTTGTAAAAAGGGTTTGAATAAGCCAAAATCGTTCATAACAACGTTTGGGATAAAAACGTATCTGTTTCATGTTTCACTGGAAGGCAATAATAATAATAATAATAATTCACTCGCTCTATGGATTATTGAACTCGCAATTTCATCGGCGCAGTAACGAACGTTCGCCATTCGATTCTATCCTGAGCAACATCAAGCCAGTTTTCATCACGAACACCTATTTCTCAAAGGTCTCTTCTAATATTGTCCTCCCAACGACGTCTCGGTCCTCCCAATGGTCTCCTCGCACGTTTCTACTAAGACATCGGTGTTGCTTTGTTGTGCATCTATATCGTCTCCTATTAAATCTACATCATCCACGTATACGAACAGTTGATTCAAACCATTCAATGATGGTCCCTTTTTATCCCCTTTAATTTTTAAAATCGCATATTCTAACGCAAAGTTAAACAGAAGTGGTGACAAGGCATCGCCTTGTTTCAATCCGTTGCGAATCTTGAAACTATCTGACATATTATTACCTATCCGTCCTCTACTTATGGGGTCGCTGAGACACATCTTCACTAGTTGAACCAGTTTTATCGGAATTCCAAATCGTATCAGGATACTGTATAGCTTTTCCCTTTCCATAGAATCATATACTTTCTTAAAATCAATGAATAGCTGATGAACCGTCCCACTGTATTCCCATTTCTTCTCCAAAATCTGGTCCGACGTGGATCTATTTCTTCTAAATCCACATTGGTGATCTCCAATTATTTCATCTACGTATACACTTATTCGTGTTAACAGAATATTACTTAATACTTTGTAACAGGTTGGAAGTAACGAGATTCCGCGGTAATTATTACAGTTCGATTTATCGCCTTTTTTTGTAAATCGGAACTATTATTGATGTTTTCCATTCCTTTGGGAGCTCCTCCTTTCTCCATATAGCACGTATTAATTTATGTAGTTCCTTGATTAGTGCCGTTCCTCCTGTTTTAATTAATTCGTCTGGAATATTGTCTATTCCTGGTGATTTGAAATTTTTCAATTTCTTTACTGACATTTCGATCTCGACCTCGCTAGGTTCGGGAATCCACGGTTCTGCGGTATGGATTTCAAATTCCTGTTTGTTGCCCGTTGTGTACATTAAGAAGTTTGTCGAAATAACTTTATAAATAATAATAATAAAAACTAAATAAATAATGATATTCTCCATACGAAAGCTTTGCTTTTATATACCAAAGGTAAAATAAAATAATTGCTGAGCAAAGCACTACAATTTATTTTAAAAAATTAAAATTTAAACAAAAATTTTAATTTTTTAAAATAAATTGTAGTGCTTTGCTCAGCAATTATTTTATTTTACCTTTTGTAAATAAATAAATAAACATTTTTTTAAATATTGTTAGCTACAAAGTACCATATTGTACAATGAAAATACCTTATAGCTAACATATTGTTTTATATATGCTGACTCTTATTAATAATGGCTCAATATACTGCAATAGAACTTTTCGATTTTTAATTTCTACAAATGTGAACGCATCATAAAATTTACCAAAACTCAAAACTATTTTCTCAGTGTGCTGTGATGAACAATATAAATATTAAATAAAACAAAAGATCGATCAATTTATTTATTTATTTACTTATCTCATGGAGAATCACAAAGTCTTAGACCTATAAATTTATTTAAATGATTATGGGTGTAGAACTTCAATGGATTACAAAAAAAATAGATTCAAGTTTATTTGTAATTTTCAAACGGATATTCAAATTCCTTAAAAATATCAAGTGTTCAAGTGTTTATGAGTAATGGTGTTAGCTTAATACCATAGTAAAGAAGAAACCTTTAATATAAATATTGTACAATTATTAAAGCACTATGTCAGAAAGTGTTACTCACATGTTAGTAGTACAGGGGAAGAACTAATGAGAAAGGGTTGGTCTCTGTTCCAGTCCTTATCTTTATTGTTGATTACGACATCACGAATTGCAACCTATACGTGAGAAATGTTGTTCTGTTGCTATATTGTGTTCATTTGTTGGCATTAAAATCATGATAATTTGTATCTAAAGACTACTACAAAATTTAAGCAGTGATCAATATAAATATGGTATTTATATTTCCGTGAAAAGTGGATATAAAATTTGCTTTTATTTCATATCGCTTATCTTCTAAACTATTCACTATTTCCTTGTTCTTTTAATAATCACCTCCGAGCTATCGGATTCGCGTCGAAACCATTCTCAAGGATTGGGAATTTTAGAATGAGTTTTGTTTTTTTCAAAGATAAGAAGTACAAAACAAAACAGTCAAATTAGGTGTGGCCTTCCACCTTTCGCAATTTGATAACACTCGTTCCACGCCACTAGATTTTCCTCTTCCCAACCGTATGGGTAATATGGCCGATGATCAAACAAAATCAGATAAGTTTTAACTATATACTTTCGATTCACTTTTGTTTTATTTGTTATTAGTTGATTTGCCACAACACCAATTTTGATCTATCTTTCCTGGTTGCCATAATCCACATTTTACCACCTGCGACCAGCACCTCAACACGCCGTCTGTGGTAGGGGGCCTATTCATGGTTTGAGCACGAAAATATATTCTTGACTTAACCTTCAATAACTCTAACCTGTTTTCTCTGCATTTTCAACACCTTTCCTTCCACAATCCACGCTGTACAGTTGTCAATTGTTCCACACGCCATTCAGCAGTCAACTGTTCTCCAAACGATGCGCCGTCCGCTACGTGCTGCTACTGTTGACCTAGTCTTTTGTTCTATCCACGTGTGTGCGTCTCTCTCCCTCTACAGCAAGTCTACGGTATTAATACCGAAATATTGCAAAAAAAAAAACTATGTGAAAATTAGTGTTGTACATGTGTGTGTGTTTATTTTTCTACGGAACAAATACGCTTCCTTACTTTTTGTCATAAATTTACCTTATAAATTTATACAAAAATACACTACTTAAGAGGTTAGGAGGTCGAAGGTTTAGGAAAAGTGAGTTGATAGACACAAAATGTATCCCTAAATCTCGCACTTGAAAGTTGGCCAAATGGGAGTCTCGACTTTCCATATGGGAATCTCGAGTTCGGAATATATGAACTTTCAAAATTCCACGCACAAAACTTCTATTTAGTCGAGTATTAACGCTTTTGCTTTCGGGGCGATATGTGCCGCGTTCAATCCCCTGTATGGGGCATACAATTTCTATGTTGTAGCAATATTGTGATGTCAAATTGAATTATGACCTCGTTACTTTTCCACATATCCTGTTTCATGTAGGAGACCTGAACATTGAATACATGACTCAACGTACTTTGACCAACCATCTACTGTTCGATACTATAAACTCAGATATCCGTATTACCAATATTATTCAACATACAACACTGTCTCTATGGTTTACACGTTACCAATTTACTCTTTCCACAACCATCGCCACATACCTCCCATTCATCTGCTTAGTGACACCTATTTTCGTAAAGGAACAATGTGTAGTCGTTGCACTGACCACCTGACTTCCTTTTCAAGTGACAGTCTCCTGGCAGGCTGTAGAGCCAAGCAGGTTAATTCATAAATCCATAATTTCACGTATATTTATCAATGAGGGAGGTTTCTTCGCCTTTAAGCAGCAGTGGTAACTTTTCCTTATTAGACCCATCCTGCGTACTGTGAAGGCGGCGCAGGTTCATGTCGACCACTTTTCTCTGACAGGTGAGTGCTTTTCTCAATCGCACCAGGCAAATGTCGTAAAGATATCTAGAAAAAAGTTTCTAGCCGTTATTTCCTCATCCTTTTCCACAGAAAGTGTACTCGCAAAGGAACTTCATTCCACTGACTTGTAAGAGGTCATAGGTATTAAAACTTAACTCTACATCACTATAATTATTCAAATCAGGCCTCTGCTTCCCTGACGTCTTTCACGCCATTTGGTATTGCGTGCTCAGTGCAATGACTTGGGCTGCCACTCTTCCTGGCTTTCTTGATCGGTTTCCGTTACTTCTTTGTTTAATTAGCTCTCCATTTGTTCCTATGATACTAAATCAACAAAATTAATCGCACCAGAAATCTAACCTGAAAGTGAAGACGTTAGCTCTGGTACTAACAAGCGTAAGCCACCAATTTCACATCACCGATTTTCACAAGAGTTTCCTTAAAGGTAAAGAACATGTAATATTGTTTCCCTGTAAAAGCACTCGACGCAATAATCTACCGTTAAGAAAAAAGGTCGGGAAAAAATTCTATAAAAGCAGCGGCGGAAGAACTCTCCTGAATTGAAGCTGCATGAATATTTCCCAAAGATATCACCAGATAGCAACACATGCATACTGAGTCAGTGGGCAGCGCCACTAATAATTGAGGTCATATCAGTTCAGTATGAAAATTGCTACCAAGTTCGAAGAATGTATGTTGGAGGAATAGAGGGGAAAGTCTTCCTTCGAAGGACATTCATAAGGATATGTGTCCTGTGTATGAGGAGAAGTATTTGTTACGTTTGTTTGGCACGCTAAAAGCTCACCTTGCCGGTAAATATTTCGCAACTGATAGCTGCGGCAGCATTCCAAAGACTTTTATGAACCTCGCTCGTACATCACTGGCATAAGTGTCTCGCTGTAAGTGGTGTTTATATAGGAAAGTACATTGGAACCCACGACCAATGATCATCTGCCCTGAGTACCTGCAGTTATACTCATAGCGCTTCGATTCAGGTTCTTTCACCGTTGCGTTTAGTGAAAGATTTTCTGGCTTTTTTCTTGAACGGTAGGATATTCCGTTAATACAGAGATATTATATATAATACATGTATTTTACATATAAGGAAACTTGTGAATCAAAGATTCAAATTAGGATCTACGATCTTGCTACCAGTGTTCAATTGTATACATGTTCCTGTGGTCCACTTCTATACCAATCCTATATTAAGTTTCAATTCTCATTCTTATTTTTATTTTTCAGGGATGCCATGGTTGTAAGTGTATTAGATACAATAACAAGTATAATATCTGGCATGGTTACATTTTCTATTCTTGGTGCCATGGCACATGACTTGGGTGTTCCTATTGACGACGTAGTAAAGGAAGGTCCAGGATTAGCTTTCGTTGCTTATCCAGAAGCTCTGCTGCGGTTGCCCGTGCCCCAATTGTGGTCCGTGATGTTCTTCCTAATGTTATTTGTGTTGGGATTGGACAGCGAAGTAAGTGTTGCAAATAAAACTAAAACTAAACTAATTAACGATAAGTAAACAATTATAAATTAAAAGAAATTTACAAAACTTGTCAGCATAGTTCAAATCGCAAGAATCGTACTTAATATTGGCTATCACAGTAAGATGTGAACAAACTCGGTTAGCTAGATAAAAAATGCAATTTCAGAAAACAAAAATGTTTGATTTTATTATTATTAAATCAGTTTCTGTTCTTGTTGTTACCATAAAGAACTAAAGATTACATGATTGTCACAGAATCTATAGCTTTGAAGAGTTATTGTGTATTCGTATAGTTAAAGGATTATAATCTGGGCTGCCAGGTAAAAGATACACATGCCGTTGTTTCTGGCAAGTAATTGGACACAGGATTTGAAAGTCATCATACACTTATACGGAAGGATATGTAGTTGTTGACTTAATCTGATTTAGTGAATGATTCTTGAGTATTCATTGATTTTATAACCTATGCCAGATGATCTATATAATTGATGTGAAGAGCTCGTAAGTGAAATGTTTCGTGTATATATCTACTGGAAGTCTACATGCTTATTAATTATATCCTTAGCGTGAAATTAAGCATTAGAGTATGAGCTACCTCACTTAACGAAACCTAACGTGTTAGTATATGATATATTGAGGGAGATAGGTTAAAACAGGACAGTTTAAATCATAATACTTTAGAAAAGATCCACTAAACACATTGTGTTGGAGAAGTTACAGATGTTTGCGTTTATTATTGTGAAATACTTTGTATTTATGATCTGAAATCAAAATGTTGTCACAACATTGCAATTAAATATTCGTATTTTCACTTCTCCTAGATTTCTCTATACAAATTCTGCTTCAAACTCAACGATTCTACTTCTTCAAATGCTATTTAACAATTTCTTATCATCTAATTGGATGCATCATTCGATTTTTTTTTAAATTGATAGGCATAAGTGAGAAAGAAGGCTAACCCACATAATCAATAAAGGCGTGATTACTATTTAGTTGCATTTGTCTGGTATCTGTGTGAAGGAGCCATAGAAAGAAGGCTAACCCACACATTCAATAAAAGCGTGATTACTGTTTAGCTGCATTTATCTGGAATCTGTGTCCAGGTTTTCTTTAAAAAAGAAGGCTAACCCACATAGTCAATAAAGGCGTGATTACTATTTAGTTGCATTTATCTGGCATCTGTGTGCAGGATCCACACAAAGAAGGCTAACCCACACATACAATAAAGGCGTGATTACTATTTAGTTGCATTTATCTATCATCTGTTTGCAGGATCCTTAGAAAGAAGGCTAACCTATCAGTCAACAAAGGCGTGACTACTATTTAGATTATGTTCAATCTAATATGTTTTAAATCAACCAGCAATACTTATAAACAACCATGCGTTTTGTAATAATTGAGACTAATTCTAAGTTTGTGTTTATATTCCTAATGCTATTAACATTTTATTAAGAAAGCATAAAATGCAATTTTTATTTTTCTCTTCTTCCCACAGTTTGCTCTATTGGAGAATGTATTAACGAGTGTTTCTGACGAGTTCACGGTGCTTAGAAATCAAAAATTGGCCTTTTGTATTGTAACATCAATAATATGTTACTTCATTGGGTTGCCTTGTGTGACATACGTAAGTAAAATTTCTATGTTATACAGAGAATTACTTTTCAGTTTAACGCATGTAAATTAGGACAAATTATGCAGTCAATACTGAAATGACTGCATATTGCAGTATGATTTCTTACTATTAAATCTGTGGGTGATAGTTCTGTAGAGCTATTACTAAAGAATCATCGTTTATGTACGTTAGTTGTAAGATTTGATTCCTAGATTTAGTTAGAATATATTTAATTCTTTAACCGACTTTATGTATTTTGCACTCTGGAGTAGAACAAGTCAAGATACTAAGTATATGAACTGATAACAACAAAAAATTTTAATTTGACAGTACTAATTTTCAGAGAGGAGTTATTACTATGTATAAGAGGAAGATAACACTCAAAATGAGTAATGTGACAATATTTATATACCTTACAATACCAATCATTGAATAAAAGATAATATTATTAACATTTTTGTTGAGTTACGATTGTATAAATTGAATTCATAACAATTGCAGTCGTTAAATTCCATCTTTTAATCCAGGATCAAAGAATAGTACAATACAGAATCATTACTAATTGTAACTAATTCAAGTTTTCGAACTCACAAGGAGAACTCGCTAATTTAGGCAAGACTTCCATTTTCTATAAGATTTCCTTACTGTTAGTGTGTAAATATGAAACCGGAATTTGTGCATAGACGGCGTTAGCTGTCACTGTGGTTACCGTAAAACTGCGTCCTTGGCGCCACTTGCTTGTTTTGACTGCTGATAGCGATTTGCAACTCACAACCAGACAAGTTTCATGTCATAGTGTAGTGTTTAATAGCGTTGAACATGGCGCAATTTGTACCTACAAACTACGATGTGCGGACAGCATTGATTTTTTGTTACCATTTGAAGAAAACTGCTGCAGAATCGCATCGCATGCTTGTCGAAGCTTACGATGATCATGCTCTTGGTAAGTCACAGTGTTATGCGTGGTTTACAAAATTTAAAAGTGGCGATTTTGACGTGAGAAACGAAGAACGTGGAAGACCACCGAAAAAGTTTGCAGACAGCGAATTGCAAGCTTTGTTGGATGAGGATGACGCTCAAACGCAACAACAACTCGCGGATCAATTAAATGTGACACGAGAAGCAGTTTTCATACGTTTAAAAGCCATGGGCAAGATTCAGAAGGTGGGAAAATGGGTTCCACATGCATTGACTGAACGACAGCAGGAAAACCGAAAAACCACTTGCGAAATTCTGATCGCCAGGTACAAAAGGAAATCATTTCTCCATCGCATTGTGACTGGTGACGAAAAGTGGATCTATTTTGAGAATTCTAAGCGTAAAAGATCACGGGTAACTCCAGGAGAACCGGCGACATCGACTGCAAGACCAAATCGCTATGGACGGAAGACAATGCTTTATGTTTGGTGGGATCAGAAGGGAGTGATCTATTATGAACTGCTGAAATCTGACGAAACCGTTAATACCCAACATTACTGACAACAAATGATCGATTTGCATCAAGCTTTACGTGAAAAACTACCAGAATATGACCAAAGACAACATAAAGTGATTGTGCTTCACGATAATGCATCCTCCCACACAGCAAAGCTAGTCAAATAAACGATTGCGATGTTTGGCTGTGAAATCCTTCCGCATGCGGCTTACTCACCAGACTTGGCGCCTTCCTATTTTCACTTATTTGCATCCATTGGACACTCACTTGTTGACCAACGCTTACGAAAATGTACGAAAATGGCTTGATGACTATTTTGCAGCACAAGAGGCACAGTTTTTTTGATCTGGCATCCACACATTGCCGGAACGATGGCAGAAATGTATCGCTAGCGATGGCCAATACTTCGAATAAAATAGTTCTTAGCATTGTCATACAATCACTGTGTCTTTTCTGTACATAAATTCCGGTTTTATATTTACGCATCTGGTATATATAGCACAGTTTCTCTGAAAAATAATTTGTCTTCTCCATTTTCTTTCGCAAATAAACAGGAAAATGAAGATCATATTTACAAATCTTCCTAAATGTCGTTGACTTTAAGCAGAAATGCTACTAACAGTATCACTTACCTTGAAAATAATAATAGGTCTCTTTCCAATTTCCAATATGGTGACCATATTAACAATGCTGAAAATTAAAGTAGATGAGTTTCAAAAGCCCTTGGGGTCACCCCCCACTCTCAACTGTTTTATATTTTTTTTAAAATACCGGGAAAATGAAGAGCGATATCGAAAGTTTTGAAAAGTGATCCCGGTAATAGTCATTATCACCCATCAAATGAACTCTTTCTGATTTTGAAACAGCTTCATTTAGCCGAAATATTTGAATGCCAATTGAGTGTGAAGTTATAGCTCAAGCTGTCAAATTTCTCATCATAAAAAAAACATTAAAATTGAGGGTTAGGTCATTCGATATATATTCTTAACAATTTTGTGGCACTTTCAAAATATTATTGCCGTTTCGTCAATTGTTCCTTCTATTTAAACATCTATTTAAATAGAGAAACATGAGGAACCTCTTAAACTTTCCATTCTCATTTTGTATTACTTTTCATACTTTTTTTATTATTGCCTTGTTTTGTTCTTTGAGAATAGATTCGATGCGAATTTGAAAGCTTGAAAGCATTAATTTTACTTAGTGTTCATGCTAATTCAGAAGATAAGCGATATGATTATGGCATAGCCCATCCACGTCAGTTTCCTTTGATATTACCGGATAGCGTTTACCAAATGCTGATAAAATTAGTTTTAATAAGCATCAAACTCATTTCAGTTTTATATCCAATGAAGATTGTCTATGTTGAGGTCTCAGCATACAAATCTATTCAACATCATGCTAATAATCTCTTACATTTCAGCCCAGAGTCTACCTTTCTCAAAATAACTAATATTTCAGTTATTAGATATATCCTAAAGATCAAACAAGTAATAGTTTTGAGATAATCACATATCTCTTCATAAAAGTATTGTAAAGAAAAACAAGATCCACAATTGTATGTGCTTTAGTTTGTTCTGTACTATCTGAATGAAAGCGTGGTTTTTCTACTTAATTTAGGCGTCTACTTGTTTTAGGCTTTACCATTTTAAATTAGGGTGTGGTAGTTAGCAACCCAGGATTATTTATTGAACTTCATGTTAAGCCAGAACGCTTCAGACATTCCTAGAGCGTAACTTGCTAGCATTCTTGGCCGTAATTCCACTAAACCTTCCACTGGGGGCGGTGTCATTCCTTTAACTTCACAAGAACACTCCTCTTCCAAGAACAGTTTCATGATATGGCAAAAACCTACAACTTAGACTCTAAAATTTGATCAGAAAGTGTACTAAAATAAACGTTTCAGAGACAGACAAGTGAATTCGTGTATAGTTTGTATACTGATAACACTCGTAGTCAGTACAGGGTGTCCAGAAAGCTACTGGGCACTGAAAGTAACACTACTAATACTATTTCCGAACACAAAAGGACATTGACGAAATGTCCTGGTAGTATTCTGGTGTCAATGAAGGTCCAATGGAACTCGAAAAGTTATCTGTTCTATTGTAGAGCTTACGACCAATTTAGTAATTAATAATAAACCTAGGAATATCAGAAGTAATGACTATTATCTTAAAAAAGGGTGCTTAACTCATTCAATAATTAAAAAGTGTAATTACTTCACTCTTTTAACACCAATAGTATCACTATACTATGATACTATAGTGATAAATTGTATCAACAATTATTTATACTGATAACCACTACCTTGAACATATTCATTTCGATACACATAAATAATTAACAAATCATTATATTTCCTAACTAGCGTATTTAGCTATCACTATATTAAATCAACATTATGTTCTTCTGGAAATTAATTAGATAATCATATACTTAATCAGCGTCATATGGTCTAACTTCTTTTACTTTGATGAAACTTTATGTTTTAACCCTGACAACCACGTCAAACTAGTTTCTACCTAAGGTGATCGAAATGAGCCCCACTGAGTCCACACATATCTGCACACCCTTCTCCATATTGCCGAAGATGTTTCGCAGAGTATGTGGTGTGATTTATTTTATGTTTATCATTATTGTGATCTCTGTTGTCACCTGCGTACCTTTCACCTTTCCTTTGCTGATTATCAGCGTATCTTCAACTGTTCCGTAGAGGAAAGAAAATCTGGTGACAACTGATTCGGTGACCGGGGAGGCCATAGTCAACGGGATGTAATAATTTCCGAAGAAGTCCTCCCGAAACTGTAGTGATGAGGCAGGAATCAGGAGAAGAAAAGAAGGTTACCAGACATAGACCACTTGCACGTGACGTGTCAGGTAAAATTCATATACATAGTCAAATTCAAATCAAATTATTTCTGTTTTATTACATTAATACAAGTCGTACATTTCGTGCACGAAAACTTTCCGGACATGCTGTAGCAAAGGATTTCGAAACTTAGTTGGAAACACTGTTAACAGTTAATGTAATGGATGACGATTATCGTAAGAATCATATGAAAATAGTGATGTAAGGGTTTCCATGAAATATATTTGATTCAAGTTATCTAAATCATAAACCTCCATGTTTTTCTTGCAGGGTGGAAATTATGTTTTAACATTAATGGACGTTTACGGAGGAAGTATTGCTGTTCTTTTTATTGCTGTGGCAGAATGCATAGGACTCATGTGGATATATGGTAAGATATGACAGGACAAACTTCCTTAGTGACACAAATTTAGAACAACCATTTAGAAGTCAAAAGTACAGGCATTTTTTTTTTTTCGTTGCAGAAAAATTTGCGACATATATATTCTTGATACAGTGCTATATTAAGTTGTTCAACCTGCCTATATTACTTGTTAAGTAACAAGTAATATAATAAGTAACTTTCCATCTTACTGTAATAAGTAACTATAACATTACATGAGATCTGCTTTGACAAGTTTGTACTGTTTAATTCTGTCTAATACGAAAAGAAATTGTACTTTTTACCAAGTTTTCTTGGTTTCGTAGTTTCTTTTTGTTGTGAAATGTTAATTTAGTAATGCTGTGTAGTGCATGGAATGTTCAGAAAGTTATCTAATACACATTTATATTCATCTTGCAACCAAAAAATATAGTTTAAATATTTTCATTTCTTGATATACAGTAGTAGATATTATGTTTCTTACTTTTACATTTTCAGGACTACAAAGAGTTTGTGATGACATGGAATTCATGCTTGGCACAAAACCTGGATGGTACTGGAGGGTAACGTGGGGTTTCTTTGCGCCAGTCATTCTGGCTGTAAGTATTCTTTGTACTTAAGATGTGTTTTTTGTTACGGGTATATTGTTCATAATCATCACCCGGTGTCTAGTCACAATTAGTACCAGATATCATAACAGAAGGGCTACTGTACGTTATAGTCAAACTACATCATTCGTAAGGATTCAAGGGTATTACTGTAGTAAGGTGTTTTTATGCTTTACGTTATGTAGCGAAATAAAATACTCCTATGCCACTGTAATTTTAGGAACCCTTTCTTTAACACTTTCTTTAACACATGTACAAGAGAAGTAACTGAAGATAGTTGGCAACCAACCTTTGTGAACTACGCTCGCTACACTTTATATATATATATATATATAAACATAAAGAAAAAAAAAAACATACTACAGGAAAGAGAGAGAGAGAGAGAGAGAGAGAGAGAGAGAG